>OZ026625.1:40773289-40843892 GCA_964020975.1 Hermodice carunculata
TCTTATATTAAAACCACAATTTCTTAGCAATTTTCATCATAAATGTGCCGGCGAAAGGTGCTGGAATTGCTACTCTCGTGATGAGCCTGTAGGATACCAATTTTCAGACAGAGCCCACAACTGATATAGGCGCACCTTGGGCGTACTGCGCCGCGGATAGGCGCATCGTGAGTGTAATGCGCCGTGAAATACGTGATCGACTATTAATTTTCTCTGGAACTGCCGGATTTAGACCAGACACGTTGATACTTGAATGAGAGGCTTTTACATCAGGAATTTGAAGGGCGTTTTTATAATAATTCCGATACATTTGACTGTTGCCCTGCCCAGGCCTCAAAGGGTCAAAGAAGGTGCACTGCAGCATTACATGTATTGCGTTGTTTGGAGTAAACAGCAGCCCAGCTTTATTGATCTTCACACTCGCAACTGCTGACATCGGGCGATCTATATGGCGCACTTGCTAATGGACCTGTATCAAACGCAACAACCCTTCATTGACTTGGGACAAGCATAATGTTTGTAAATAACAAGAATAAAACAAGGAAGGGCATGGAAAGTTTTTGACAAATGTGGGAGATGTCCATGCTGTAACAAGCTGCACTGTCTTCATTTACTGTTGGCTTTGGGTCCAGCTGCATTCTCATATCTTATCCCAGGGCCTTGTCATTCAAATTAATCATATATAGTACCAATTAATGTCCACTTGCTAGCTTGCAACCGATCACAGTGCGAGTTATCTCAACCGTCCATGCTGTTATCATTTTAAAGATATGTCAGGTCAGCAGTTACGGTCTGAAATTGTTACATATAACCCTGGATTCTGATTTAAAGTGTGGTAAAGCATACACTTTTTGAACGTTAATAAACTGGAAATTTTGTCCATAGCAACTTGATAGAATTGGAATGTTAGGTGATGGCAATTTTTGCACAGCAGCTGCACACACAAAAATAATCATAATTCGCCATGAATATGGATTCAGTCCATTCAGTTATGAAAGTGTGGACCTCAAGTCTGCAGCAAGCAAAGTTTATGCAATAAAATCAAAACTGCTGGTCTCATGTTTTTTAAATTTGAGGCCGTTTTGTAACTTAAGTTAGTCAGAAGTTACTTTCCTTTTACGTGTCATCATTCCAACTTAAAAAATCTGCATCTCAGAAACAACAACAAACAAACATTAAAAATTTGACACATTTTTAATGTGCAGCGTGTTCTACAGTCTGTCATAAATTGGATGCCGAAAAATCAGAAATTGTAAAAGTGAAATCGAAATTTTATACCAAATATCGGCGATTATCATATCATTTTTACACTTTTTATAATTGCTGTGGAAATACTGCGTCTCACAAACATTACAACAGTGCCATATTATAAACTTAAGTTTGTACATTTTCAAAAATGTATACTTCATCGCCATTTCTGGTACATTTACAGTGTTTGCAAAGTAGGCCTTTGATCCTAGCACAAAAAAAACCAAAAAGAAAAAAAAAGCAAGAGATAAAAATAAAAAAAAATAAATGAAGGAAAAAAGGTACACATACTCTCCCGCGTTGTCAACATTGGGTATGTGATGAAGGATCTGTGTGTGTGTGTGTGTGTGTGTGTGTGTGTGTGTGTGTGGAGTTTCTTTGTTTTACTGTACCAGCGCGTTTAGTATCTCTTTTTGGAGGATGTAGTATAGTCCGTAAAAAGACCCTTTAGTTTGTTTGAAGGCTGCACGCAACTGTAGCCGGCGTGTCCCTTGCGCTTATTCAAGCGAGCCTGGATCCTCTTTGGCATACTGTTGGTGAGCTTGGCCATCTCGGCCTGGGGAATTTGGTTCCACTGCATGATCTGTGAGCCGCGGTGCCAGTTGGGTCATGGTGGCCGCAGGTTCGTGGTACTCATCTCTGAGCGAAGATCAAGTACATCTTATAAAGGTTGATGTGGTTAGTTCTTCCTGTCGTCGTGATTGCCTTCCCTACCATTATGACGCTGCCTCCACTAGCATTCATCCACACATCTCTCTGAAGACAATCGTCGAACCCATGCTCTCTCATCATGGAGATCGAGGCAAATTCGTGACTGGTAGGACCACATCACGCCCCTACACCAATCTCTGGTCCAATGGCATGTGCCTGACACCACTGTATCCGCGCAGCCTTGTGTGCAGGGCCGAGAGGGATGCGGGTGGCAGGGCGGTGTGCCCTCAGTTTGGCTGACACTAGTCTCTTGTTGATGATACGCCGTGATGCTGCGATGTTGCAGGCCTGCCGCCACTGCTGACGAAACTCCTTCCAAAAGGAACCTGTGTCTCTTCGCGTGCTGCATCATGTTATGGTCGTCCCTACCATCTGGAAAGTCTTGGTCTTCCAGATCCAGCTTTTCTCTTGCATCCACCTGTTTGTTGAAAACGGCCCCACCACCTCCGTACCGCTGACCTGGAGCACCCCATTCCCCTGGCAACCTCACACTGGGGAAGACCAGCCTCCAGCATGGCAATGATTCTGCCATTGTTGAATTCATAGAGCTGTGAGTCACTCCGTGGCATAATGGATTCACATTGATCCCTGTGTTGCCAGTGGTCCTTTATATAGGACCACTGGCAACACAAACCCTAAGTTTGTACGCTTGCAAAAAAATGTATACTCTATCGCTATTTCTGTTAAATTTATAATGTTTGCAAAGTAGGTACTGGTGTACATTGGTACCCCATACTAGACACACTTTTCGCACCCTGTGGCTGTTATTTCATTTCCAAGTAATTTTGTTTTTGTGTGACTACTCGGGTATACTCTTTGCTATCCTGTTTATGTCACATAACGGTTCATGTGACACCCATATTTTCCGCACAACTGATATTTGGAGCAAACCATATTAAGGCAATGGGGGTGCCTGTTTTTTTTGGCAAGGAGTATATGTGGAATAGCAGAAGTTGAAACGATTAATACGAAAGATTGGCGATTATTTTTTTTACACGTTTATAATTGCTTTGTTTGAAAAGTCAGCACCAAGGCCACTGATAATATGTATACCCTGAAATACCTGTCCCGTCTCATATTTGTTATTTTTCTCAGAATACTTTGTTTTCTAAAAGGCATGGAAATTTCCCTTTAAATGGCGCACTATAGAACTTTTTACTTCGGCCAATCTTTGTATTTACAGACTTAATTTAGTATTACTGAGGGTTTTCCATGTATGCTGTGGCACTGCCTGCTGGAATGTACAAAAACAGATATCTTTATTTTGTGCGTGGGGCAATCGAAAGCGTGAAGTAGGTTTAGGTTAAGCATAACTGACTCAAGTTTTTCTTGTAGCAATTGCTGCTTCCACATGTACACTGGGGGCCGACCACGCCATTCTTGCCACAAGGACAATATTTTAAAACTCTTTCAAGACACATTCTTGAGGGTAATTTGTATACATATATTTGGTGTATGGTGTCAAAATAACTCAGCTTCATATTGGTGATGACTCAAAGTAGGACAAAACGGGACCAAAGTTGCAATATTTTGACCTCAACAAAGTGTATATCGGATCATCATTGTATTATATATGTCCCTATTACGGTAGAAGGCAACAACTAAACGTACATTTATTATACGTCCATGGACCACTACCCTTTTGACGGGAATCGAGAAAATTAATGAGACTCTTCGAAAAAAAGTACAGATACACCATGTCAAGTATTGTTGATAAACAGACCGTTCTACTTGAACTGTACGCTCTGGTTGTTAAATAGAAACACAGTACAAGTTACCTACTTTTCCATGTTTTGTCTGGTGGGCTTGCGGATTTCGTGCCGAAAGAATATTTATTTGAACAGATCACAAAAAAGGCAAAAAGGTTGAGTAAACAAGCTTTGACAACAAGCATGTTATCTTGGTGGACCGTCTTCAATAGTTTCAGCTCAGTTAATTGGGGGGGGGGGGGAAAGTACAATATTAAAGAAAACTTGATGAAAGAGACGGTATCTCAAAGTAGCAATCTCCGTCGGTAAAGTTTCTTGCGAAGACACCTTCCACACCCCAATGCAAATTGCTTCAACCCCATATGAAATCTTATACTTTATTATAGCAACAATAAAACTATAATAATGTTTACAATCATCAAATGGACACAATGAAATATGGTTCTGAAACAGTGCGATTTGTATATCTGCAAAGCATGGAAACATAAATTTAGGAATACCAGAATTTTTAGGACAGATATATTGGTTCAGAAAACATACACGTGTTTCGGGTTAATGACCGATGACTACGTACGGACGGACGTATCACATCTGCTGGAATTGTGAGTGCTATGCAACAAATAACTTTATAAGTAGTATTTTGCAAAGTGGTTGTCTCATGTGCCGCAAACAAATGGTCTCATTTAGTCGAGAGGGTCGCAACCGTTATAGTAGCAATATCCGTATCTTCCCCTGGTAATTCTGAGAAGTTGCAGTATTTCATATACTGTTAGCAAAAAGGATCCTCTGCCATAATTATTTTGCACCTACATTTTAGGATGCTTGGGGACGAGAGCGCTAACACAGGCATTAGCTGCAAATTGTATGACACTTCGGTTTTTAATAATACTCATCCATGGAATAATAGTCCTCTGGGTTGACGATCTCAAAGAATCTGCCTGGTACCTTCTGAGTTGCTTGATATGATGATAGCAAAGTCGTGGATTTCTTTACCTATGTTTTGTTGACTCTTTCCATGACGGTGTCTGTTTATTTCCGGGTCATTGGCCTTGATGGTATACTTAAGAATCTAGGGTCACGTTTCCATGTACCTATCGTTACAACATGTGTCACCTTGTGTCTGTGATAGCAATCTTCACTGTAGTACCAAAACCTTCTATGGTGTGTACTGTACTGTCATGGTAGCTGAGACATATGCAGCCAATCTGTGATATACCTGTTAGTAAGGGCATCGTGTTTATGTAGATTTGTTCTAGTGGCGAAAATTCTTGACCTATCAACTAAAACATGATAGATATCTTGAATACGAGTTGTTCCCTTATCAACCATTCACAGATGTTATTAAAGGCAGCACAAATACCATCATGGATGTAGTAAAATATATATGATTGTCTTCCTCAGTTTGCAATTGGTCTTGCAACGAACTTCTCACGACAGCCATTAGAAAACTGATTAACGTAGTGTAATAACTGAAAATCAGTGATTTAAACAAGAAGCTATTGGCAATGAGTTACATTTGGTGGATTATAAAACAAAATTCACGTGATTTGTTCATTACATTGTTTAATAAGATTTCAAGATCAAAGAAAAACAGAGACACGGATAATGCCCGAAAGAGACAAATAATTCGACAACGGACAGCAAATCCCGATTTGCACCGAAAATGCCCGGATTAAGTGAAATAACCGCATATATCGGTATTGTTTCACGCATGTGGTCAGTTGTCACGAAGATTGACATCATTGTATATTGGAATAGAATACGAAGTATAAGATCTTTTGATTCAATCCTTTTATCATATATATATATATATATATATATATATATATATATATATATATATATATATATATATATATATATATATATATATATATATATATACACTTGTATTTGTGTTTGTGTGCGTGCTGTTTTGCGCGCACACATGTATCTGCACATGAATACGTATCGTTTGGTAAATGCATGGCACCTGTGCTGAAGACAATCCCACTTTTAATACTGACTGAGCTGTCAATCATTCAGAAAATAAAAGAAAAGAAAAAGCCCTGTGCGTAGAGTCCCCTACGTTTTTAATTCTTTAGCATTTGGCCGCCACGCTTCAGAAAAATTGAGACGAAAGATTCCTATATTTGTTGTACTCTGTCGCGAAATGCTAGTACTTCCTTTGATTTTTATGAATTCAACCGTGCACTACGATAACACAATTTCAAAATGTTGTGGGCAAGTGATTAATTGGTTGATGATGATTCTCTGATATGTAATGTATCGTTTAATTTGGTGCCCCTTTTACTTCGTAATGTGACACAAACAAAATCAGCCCCAGAGTTTATATACACATCAAAATATCAGATAAGTACGATGGTCATTAGTAAAAAATTCAATAAAATAAAATATAATTTGTTCATTTGCACTGAAGCAGTACGGTTCAGAAGTTATACAGTCTCTACTGATAAGAGATCTGAAATCCCAGGTTGTACTATAGTCTAGTTTATACTCCCTCTCTGCACTTAATACTTTCTTTTCTGACCAGCTTTCGCTCAGAACGCACAGTTCCTCTGCTGCGATTCACTGATGGAAAGTTATGGGGGCTTGTTGAAATCCTGCACTATGGTTTATTCATACGTGTCATTTACTGACAACAATCTGAAGACAGACGAAAACGTTTTGCCCCGGAACGAACGAGAACCACTTCTAGAAGGAAGAGACGGTGATAGATCTCTCAGCATTTGAGCAAGGGTCTATAATTGTGGCTTGCGTGAAATCCCAGCGGAGTGACTGGCTGCGTACTTGCAGCCTGTCGCTAGGAGTATCCATATCTCCTGCAATCATGGCTGGTGGGAACAAAGCCACCTTCATGAACTGGTGTCTTGGATTTACATGCTTCTTTCTTAGTATACATGTCATGTATGGAGGCAATGCATACGTATATAATCCTGGGTAAGTTGACGTCATCTTTACCACGTTTTAAGCTTGTCCATGCCGGAATATGTTTTTTTTTAATTAGTATAAAATGTATATTCAAAATATGGCCGTGTCTTTGGAAAGATCATGCTCATGTTCCATAGCGGTTATCAATATCGTGCAGAATCCACGATGTTTACTGCGATTTAAATACCTGCCGTTTTTTCCTGTGGTGATTTGAAATCGTATTGATTGCTGCTTTGGAACTGAGTAAGATGTGAGTTTTCACGATACCAACTTTTAAATAATTGATTTTCATGCATACATTTAACACAAGATTTAGTGAAAAAGCTGTCTTTTGCTGGAAAATATTGATGGTTCGCAAAAAGAGATAAAGAATGACTTGACCTGGATTACTTCACAGGGAACTCTCTGTGTAGTGTCCAGGTATATTCTCCTATATTGGTGTCATTACCTGAAATCTCAGTTGACCGGAGTTTATCCAAATGGTTTGATATGTCAGAAAATGGTTTCAGTTCCAAGAATACAGTCTGCGCTACACTGATTGTATATGGTTCATCCTCAAACGTTTCTCTTCAGTAAAGTTTAGTCTTCATGTCGGGCGGAATGACACCACGTCTGCAACATGTTTTCATTTTCTCTTTCGTAGTGTTTTAAAATGTTCGACGGGAACTGATAAAACGACGTTTCTTCAATTTGAATAAAAAAATCTAAAGTATTACGGCAAACAAAATAAGAACATGACATCAAACAAAATAAAAACATGAAGATAGAGCAAATATACAGTTTAGTATGGCATGCTTTTCACAGCCACCTGCGTCCAGCTGAGTCCAGTGAGGGAAATCTGATATATCAAGATGTTATCTTCATCTGCAGTTAAGATTAAAGTTAACGCTACAATTTGTCAATATGCCAAAAAAAAAAAACAAACAAACAAAAAAAAAAAAAAAACAAAAAAACCAAAAAAAAAACCAAAAAAAAAAAAGCAAAAAAAAAAACCTGGTACACACATTGTGAACGCTGTGGTGTCGAAATTATGTGGATACATCAGAGAAAATTGAGATACGTAAGAAATAGGGTTCGTCCATGCTGAAAAACTTGTCACATTATACGTTTTTGCACATCAGTGCTGTTTCTTTTGTGAAAGGCATAAAATGCATGAGGGTGTTTACCTTATAAAAAGATAACTATCAAGCTTGGAAATAGCGGCCATGAAACACTATTGCCAAACCGACAGGAAATAAAAGGCTCTAAGAAATAAGTTTAGTTTAAACATACTTAGTTATTCTGGATTGCCCTATAGTATATTATATGACTAAAACGATGGATTCTCCAGACACAGAGATGCACACAGTATATATATACAATGCACAAAGGGCATCACAAGCTATGTTACCAATAGATATGTACATATGAAATCTGAACCTTGTCAGTGGCAGGCTACTTTAGAGCCCAGTTTCATAACATAAAACGGTAGAAGTAATAACACTTGATCACTTAATGCAGTCATTGACTGTTGAATACGGAATTAGGAAAATGAACAAAGCAAGTGACTAAATAGATATATCCAGGCATAATTGAACAAATATCAGGAATGGTATTTAAATTTCATAAAAAAGGTTGCAAAGTAGGAAAGACTGCAAAATGTTGATAATTGAAAAATTTAGAAGACAAAATGCCTACTGTCGGTTACATAATTTTGTACCTTATCAAATATATGTATGTTGAGGACATTTAGTTTCTAGCTGCCATAGAGGAAATTTGAAGCAATCTTTCACAAGCAAAATGAATTATTAGGTTAAGATGGACACCTTTAGCTATGAAAGGTATAGTGCTGTCGAACATTTTCTCCCCAAAGGGAGAATATTAACTATAGAACTTTTTCCAAGAACCTGCTCTTTTCCTACAGAAGAAATTTCTCACTTCTTCTGACTACTTATTGTCCTGCCTTAAATTTTACGGCAAGGATAGAAGAAGCCACAAATGTCTTCCGTCTGAAAAAAAGCAGGGGCAGGAAGGATCAGGAATTACATTTAAAAGTTTAAAATTTAGCCTAGGGAAACCGAGTCCTCGCGGGGGGTGGTGGTGACAGATATTTGAAAAGGTTATTTACTTCAGAAAGAAGTAATGACCATAAGCAGACCCGTTTTCGTAAAAACTGAGCAATACATGTATCGAAGTGGAAGCTTTTTTGGAAGCCAGTTTAAGTGCCAAGGCAAGCGTTGTCTAACATACTTCAAAGCAAGCATTGACTGACATGCTTACAACAAGAATCAGCAAATCTCCCTCTGGCAATTGGTCTCAGTGTGGTCTACAGACCATTTGCTCATCTTGGTCATTCGTGATCCATTTGAGGAAAACCTGTTCAGGCACTTTGAAACGAGAATGATAATTACGACGGCAACGACAACAACGACGAGAACAGCAACAATTTTATAGGAAAAATACCCCTGTACCCGCGAAGCGCCGGTGAAACGCAGTTCATTCGACGATGAGTCCTAGCAATCGAAACATCAAATCTTCGTGTTACAAAACATGATCTTCTCGGCAATAGACCTAACTCTGAGTTCCGTCTTAAGTTGTACGTGAGTCAGTATCTTGACAATTATTTACAGCTTGCTGTATGCAATCATCTAAACTTATATGTATCATTAAAGTATGTTCCCCGCCCAAAACCAGAGATAAACCACTCACGGAAACATTTCCACATCGCGTAAGCATGTGTACATTTACTGTGAAGAAACTAAGCCTTCGTTATCATTATATTCATAATTTCTACATATCGAAGCACATGTTAAAGTTCGAACACAGCAGATTATTGTAAAAAGTGCTGAAATTATATTTCCCTACCTTTAATATAACAAGTTACAAGAAATAGGATCAATTCAGATCGCCGGATGAACTGTTCGTACTTTAGCTGTACGGATAGCACTATTAAGAGTCGTTACACCTTTTGTTACGCTTCCCTTAATTGTTTACATAGGCCGTCAAATATATCGTCAACAGTTTTAGCATAGTTAGCGGTAGTAATCCCTTCCCCCAAATGCTGGATTGATATCTTAATAAGAAGTGTGAGGAGATTGGCAGAAGAGAATTAAAAGGTACTATCATCTAAAAGATGTAGTTTAAGGGAGAGAGATATGCTTTACACGTGAAGGGCACGTGCACAAAATTTCCTTTCAACATAGGAAGTGGGCAACACCTGAGCTTATGGTACTCTGTCAGGGAGATGATACAGAGCTAATTGTCACATGACCACTGCAAAATGGCATCACACTTAAAGAGTGCCTGCAAAGCAGAGTGGCTTTTTTGCTTGACTTTTTAAAACCTGTATGCAACACAAATATACTGAGACCTATTGTGTTCAGTTAACTGTCTGCACTGCTGAGTGCAATAGAGGTGCTTTTATCTTCACAGGCAATGCGAAATACCTGTAACACCATTTGCATCATCTTTGTGTGGTCAAGTATTGCAAGGGTAAGCCTCGCAGATTTAGGGGAAATGCTTCAAAACATAGTTCTCTTAAATCGGAATATCATATCGCATGAACGATGGAAACATGATTTGAATGCGCCAGAATGACTAAAAAATCACCCCACGCATCGTCCTTCACCATTCATAATCCTTTCCTTATGAAGTGGCGAATATCTGTCTTTGAAAGAAATTCTCGACTTTGACTCAAATACACCAACAGTAAAAGAGTAAACTGCTTTTTCAAAAATCTGAAGGACAATTCCGTGCCTTGTATACTTACTTTTTTCAAGATCAACAAAATCAAATACACCTTATGAATGTTTAGAACCTGCTGCTCAAAATGATTTTAACGAACGGACCGGGACATGAAAAATACTTGTTCTCATTTGTTGTTCCCGTATCATCACGTTATTTAAAAGTCTTGCCAATTCTCAGAATATTTACTTTCAGAATGCAATTGCATTTGGTGTTTTCAGTGTAGATCAGAAGCTTGTGAAACCCGAAACATAAAAAGCGAGCCACATACCCATTGCGAGTCCTTGAATTTGCTTCAGAAGTTGCCGTTGTCATGTGAACCAGCCATGTAACTGGTTTTTCCGTTGCTTTAATCTGTATACTCTACAATATGATACACAGCAACACAGACCACACGAGTAAAATTTGTCATAGTATTTGTCGTAGTGAACTGGTAACAGTGGTGGCTTGGGGGACCATTCAGAATGAAATAATAACAATGATAAAAAAAAACCAGCTCCACAACTTTTAATGGTTGTACTTAATTTTCCTGTTAGCTTGTTTTGTACAGTTGAATCGCCAACTATCAACTTTTGGTTTGTTACACTTTTAAATGCAAATTTGCAAGATCCAGGTCAAATGGCCTTGGGGAAATATTAACTCCTTACCCACCGCCCCGCCCAAGTCAATTTTGTGGTTGCAGAATATCAGAGATAGATGGCTGTTCCAAGATGCAATTTTCATCACAATTGTGCCCAAGATTGATATGCTGGAAGATACATGTGATTGGCGTCTCTGACCTACTTTTATCCGATTGAGACCTGTTGATAAAATCACGTTTTTTGCCTATAACAGGAAAGTGTGGCAATCAATTTGCTTGATGTTGAGCGCTATGGATAGCCACACTCACTGCGCATCATTTACACTATAGCACAAAGACCAAGGTCACACGGGCATTTAAAAAAGGATCAACATCAATGCCTCGGGTATTTTCCATCAATGCTCATTGCTACAACAAAAAGACATATCTGATAGTATATGTCGCCAATAAATGGAAGGGGTTGTTGAAGAGACTGGTAGCTTAGTCTTGCGGGAGGCTTTCCTCTGCGATCGTCTGCGATGGGAAATATCTAGTTATTCATGTTACTATAGTACCACTGAAAGACCACATACGGTCGAATCTTTAATTAAGATCACCTCCATAAAGAGACCATTGTTGTTGTGTGAGGACCACCAATTTACAGACCCAATTTTTGTTTATCCTTCATTAAGTTATATCCCTATTAAGACCATTCCCTTTTAGGACCATATTTTGCAGTGCCTTACATGGTCTGAATTGGGAGATTCAAGTGTACATGGTTTGGGGTTTCTACATCCAAACAGGGGTATAACGCAGGTGGTCTCGATTTTTAAAATGGGCGCCCAGTGACAAAAATACTGAATTATTTTCTTTCGATGGATGTGGGAGCCTCTCCCAGAATATATTTAAAAGTTGGTAAAAAATGGTGAGTGCAGAACCATTATATTTAGCTCAGCTGACTTGGTAAAATTAGTATATATATATATATATATATATATATATATATATATATATATATATATATATATGTATATATATACCAGCTTTGTCAGGAAAAAATCCGAAAGAAAGTTTTGAAAAATATCTGAAATACCATTAGTGGACAACATTAAATTCATTTCAAAATGAACAATATTGTATGCAAGATAACGGTTGATTCTTAAGCGATAATAAGGGATATTAATAGGTGAAATCAGAAAACGTACTGCAAATAGATGCTTAAAGAGTAAATTTAGGTGTGTTTGAAATTACTCTTAAATCAAATGTCTTTATTTGTATTTTTTTCTTCCTTTAATTTATGTGTTGCCTATTAACAGATACATCAAATCACTATGTATATTTTCGTTTAGCTTAAACTAAATCCAACGCCACCCAAAGGCCACAAGCTTTACAGTAAGTTCATTTTCAGATTACAGAATTATGAAAATCATCTTTTGTAACACACATTTCTGGAACATTCTTAAGCGATAATAAGGGATATTAATAGGTGAAATCAGGAAACGTACTGCAAATAGATGCTTAAAGAGTAAATTTAGGTGTGTTTGAAATTACTCTTAAATCAAATGTCTTTATTTGTATTTTTTTCTTCCTTTAATTTCTGTGTTGCCTATTAACAGATACATCAAATCACTATGTATATTTTCGTTTAGCTTAAACTAAATCCAACGCCACCCAAAGGCCACAAGCTTTACAGTAAGTTCATTTCCAGATTACAGAATTATGAAAATCATTTTTTGTAACACACATCTCTGGAACATTGATTTATATTTGTCATTGTTTGACACATTATGCTCCATAATGACATGTTTTTAAAAATATAAGATTACTTTGATATTTTAGACAGACAGACAGACAGACAGACAGACAGACAGTGTCTGAGGACTGTCTTTATATGAATATTGTATTCTTTCCTTGCGAGCGATCAGTAACTCTAAGATAAAATTTTGCTGCACTGCGATCGTAAGCTTCTGCGATCGTAGTCCAACCGTCGTCCGTCCGTCCGTCCGTCAGTCAGTCAGTCAGTCAGTCAGTCAGTTAGTCAGTTAGTCAACCAGTCAGTCAGTCTAAAACAAAAAGCCTGATCCACGTCAAACTTGGATGGGTGTATCTTTGGCGGTCCCTGCCAACTTTTTCCAGAAGGCCAAGCATGTTCGTGTATTTTTCAAGATCTCCAAAACTATCTGGCTGAACTCCCTGTAGTCTTTGCGGGACATATCTTGACCACGTGTTCACAACACGGCGCTGCTTTTAACCCATGATTATTGATTAACATATATTTGAAATTGCGTAAATGATTAATAAATGGGCATGTTGGCACAATCAACTTAGGTGCTTTAGTGTGAATACATGTACTTGTAGTTTTTCACCAAAGAGCGTAATATTCTTCAAACTTGGTGGAAATAAACTTCCTGCCAACTTCGTTCAATACGTTACGCGTCAGCGAATTTTAGGCTTTTTTGTTATTGTTGGTCACTTTTAGTGAAAACCTTGAAACGACATCATCAGAAAACCTGGGCAATTACTTTCCTAAGATACAAGGACACTCTTGTAATTAATTTGTTCATATTGGTAACTCTGACCGGATTCCAAATGTCACTTTACAAGATTTGTTAAAATAGCTGTAGGATGTTTGAACTTTTACGTTGAGCATCACTGTGGTATTCCGTAAAGGTCGAATTGGCTGTGCTTCAGGGAGACTTTGACCCAATGAGAATAGTGTTCAGTGAATTTCCTTTTAAGATGTCAAATTAAGAACTGTTTGAACTAAAACTGTTATATAGGACACGACTATGCTCTTTTATAGGGGCCATAATATGAGTACATATGAGTCATTTCGTCCTGATTCCCAATGGAATGTGGCTTTTTTCAAGAATTCTGTGCCTGGATGAGAACTGGAGAATTCGATGAGCGGGCACCTTTGACATTAGAACTGATAATTTGACGGTTCTATAGCAGGATTAGGGTGAGAGTGCACGTGTATGACTGGTTCGAGTCTCAAAGTTGCACGACGACTTTAATTTCTCGGGTTCGCCCTGATATTTTGCAGCCTGTTTTCCCTTTAACCGGGCATACATTCTGACCGATTCCAAAAGCAGGTAAACTGTCCATGACCGGTATTAACTCTAATCTCAAGATAAGTATCAATATGATGAAATGTGAGCCATGGCATCACCCTAAAAAGTGGACTGAAGTTAATGCATGAAAGTGGAACAAACAATTTTCAGACCACGATAGTATTATGCAAAAAAAATCATTATTTCGATATATTTGTTCCCACTATGTCAATTTCCAACACGTAAAAACTTTACTCTCTTACCTATAATTTGTTGGCCTGTTATAATCTACTTTTTTCTTTTTTTTTTTAAATTTGATACAATTTTTAGGATAAATTTTGATAGAGTGGTTCCCAAAAGCGTCGGAGAAATTATTAATGAAACATAGTTTATCTGACAAGACGGATGACACAAGACATACGGAGCAACATATATGGTAACTGAAAACAACAACTTGAAGCGGAGGGCCAGTACATGAGTTGCAATCTTGTAGCTTCCCAGGGTTTTGTTGATGGACAAAAAGTTGGCAGAAGAGATATGTAAGCCTGAAGCTACTACCGTCTCGGACAAGTAGCCAACTGGTACCAGCTAAGATACGCAAGGTCGTTGAGCGAGATACACTGAAGAACCTTTCCAAGTAATATCCAAGGCATGCGTTTCTTTTATCAGCGAGTCTAAATTGCATTTTAATGTTCATTCGATTTATCAGTCGGTAAATGGGAGTCATTTTCCAGTCACTTTGATTTCACTGTGTACCTGATCATTTTTCACATTGAAACAAAACTAGAGGGATGCCATGACTGATTGCCTAAGAAGATCCACAATGTTGATATCTTAACAGATGAATGTTGTAAGGGATGTCTGGAAGATGTAGGGTAGCCACATGGATTACGTGTCCACGATATCTGTATACAGTATAAAAGATCGAATTTAGCCATCCTTCGTGCTGACTATTTCCTAATCTCTTAAAAACACGTATATGAAGTCTGACAAAATACAGTTTGTTTGCATTCTGTCAGTGACAAAAGTATGATGTATTGATTCATAATTATTACAAGGGCAAGTGTCGCTGATATTTTTTCAAAGTTTGTGTCGCGTAAACTCCTTTTCATATGCAAATTAAACATTAAGTAGACGATTCTGCGCTTTCACACGAGAACAACAACTGGTATTGTTATTGCTGAATATTTCTCATACCATAGGGGTATTGTACATGCGGGATTTACATATAAAAATTGTCCGACAATCTGTTTTGATACATTTTCTGATATTGTACTTTTCATTATAAACGACCTTTTGCGTTGACTGTGACGATATGGCCAGTAATTGATAGCTGTGTGAAAAATAGCTGGGTGTGATAGGTAATTTTGTATACTTAATGAAAGCCGTCACACGGAAGAACAAATATATCAAATGACCACGTTTTACTATTCCCATTGAATTGAGGCGAAGGAAAACCCACAGCAATTAATAATATGATGGTTTGAGCACATCAGGCGATGCTCTGCAAGCGATTTGTAAATTTTGGAACATTTTTGTGATTTTGATTACCCATATTATGCCCATGCTGTATAAATGTGTAAATGATCCGACAACAAGCCGGTCGGTTAGAAACCATACGAGCTTTCGTCGTTTGTTTTGTAACTTATGTGTGCATATAAAAATGTTCAAATTACATTAATGACGAACGATTGTCATGTAGAAAAAAATACATGGATATAGTTCATGAAGCAAAACATGCGGTTATTCAACGCTGTATTTGTATTGGTAAGGGGAGTATTTATTTTTTGTAAAAATAACATCACAATTATGGTTATAGTCTTTTGACGAGGGGGTCAACCAGGGACAGTCATTACGCTGAGATGCCGATAAATCAGTTTAATACCTCAGCACAACGGGCTGCTGTGAGGTATGGCAAGAGGTTATGCAAGGCAGAAAGTGACTGTTTCCCATTCTACCCATTGACCTATCCAGGTAACCAGAATAAAACCTCGAAATTTCATCACCTTCTTCGACCAGTATCCCCAATAAAGTTAATATGTAAGAAAGTAAGTTAGTTTAGTTTAGTTTAGTTTAAACACATTTATTTCAACTGGTTGACCTAATAGTACAATAAAACTGACTAATCAAGAGGATCTCCAGGACAAAGAAAAAGACACACAAAGTATATACAAGACACACAATAAACAGTACAATACGAGGATAAAATATGATACATTTCGCTGCAAATGATGGCATATTTTTGCTCAATGCTACGGAAAATAATAATAATATTAATAATAATAATAATAATAATAATAATAATGATAATGATAATGATAATGCTAATGATGATGATGATGATGATGATGATGATGATGATGATGATGATGATGATGATAATAATAATAATAATAATAATAAAATTAAGACAGCGGGAATAAATCATACTTAGAGATACGGTATAGGTTGTGGTAGGTCCCGGGAGCAAATTGAATAGGAATCAAAAGTGAAATCTACGAGTTTGAATAATGTATAAATGGACAGCTTCAAATATAGATTCATTTATTTCAATAGGTAAATCCGGGTTTCCTTTTAGAAAGTATGACATTAGTATATCACAAGCAAGATGTGTGATAAGGGTAGGGTTTACTCCCGGGGCCAAAAGATGACACACAGTGTTCAACAATTTCATTCTGTATTCAGTATAGTGGGGGCAAGCGAGGAAATAATGCAAAGTATCTTCCCGAGGGGCATTACAAGTACAACCGGGAGATGGGACAATATTGAACCTAAAGAGATGTGCATTTAGTTCGGAGTGGCCAAGCCGCAGTTGCGTTTGGTAGATTTGCGGAAAACGTTTCCCATACGATAAGTAATCAGGCTGAAAATCAACAGACAATAAAGTGTTTTTCAAACAGGATTTAAATATATCGAGAGAGGCTGACTGTCTGATGTCAAGTGGGAGGTCGTTCCAAAGTTTAATACATGACGGAAGAAAAGACTCACGAAAGCGCTTGGTACCTAGTTGTACTTCTCTAATTTGGCGGCTGTTTCTAAGATTTAAGTTAGTGTTACATATTATATCATTAGGGATTAAATCACAAAGCTATTGAGGGGTCATGGAGTGAAACATTTTGTAGAATAGCACTAATTTTTGATATTTGCGGCGATCGGACAGAGTTTGCCAGCCAAGCTCACCAAGGAGAAGATGAAGGCGGGTATGGCGAAGTGCGCCCTGCAAATTCTAGCAGCTTCATATTGGATAGTTTCAATGGAATCAGACAGACCAGTGGTGCAATTAGCGAATAGGACACTTCCATATTCAAGTATCTGTCTCACCATTGTAGTGTAAAGTTTAATTAGGGTTTTGCTGGATAGTTTGTATTTGAGGCGACGGAGAAGGGCGAGGCGCTGGTTACATTTACTGATAATGCGGGTAATATGTGCATGCCATGATAAATTACTAGACAGGGTAATACCTAAGTGAGCATGTTGGTGAGCTTCAGGGTTGGGTGTATCTTTCTAGATACAATGTCGGATGGTCTCGTTTGTTTTTCTTACCGGAAAAGTGGAGTGAGGTAGATTTCAAAGCATTAAAGGAGACACGCCATAATTTGCCCCATGAATGTACTTCACCAAGATCAGTATTCATTCTTTCAGCAGATGTAAATGGGTTATTAATATTTCGAGAATGCTAGTGTCGTCCGCAAATAATTTAATGTCGCATACTATATTGTCAGTGATATCATTAATATATATTAAAAAGAGCAGTGGGCCCAGAATGGAGCCTTGAGGAACACCAGCCTCAACTGGAAGCCATGATGAGGTTTGGCACAGATGGTGACCCGCTGAAGACGATTTGATAAATAACTTTTGATGAAATTGACTAAATGGTCAGAGAAACCTAGTTGCCTCATCTTAAAGAGGAGACCATCGTGTCATACTTTATCGAACGCTTTCGAAATGTCAAGAAAAACCATTCGTGCTTTATTTCTGACTTCGAGACCATTGTAAATGTCAAGTAAGATGGACACTAATGGATTTACCGTAGAATCATTTTTCTTGAACCCAGAGTTTTTGGGGGTTATCAGGTCATTTCGGATTAGATATTCATAAAATTCATTAAAGATAAGACGTTCAAAAACTTTGGACACATTACAGAGAAGAGATATGGGACGATAATTTTCTTTGGCTTGTTTATTATTCTTTTTGAAAACGGGACATACATCCGATAATTTCCAAGAGGCCGAAAACTGTGAATGTTGTAAGCAAGGATTGAACAGGAGCGAGAGAGGATGGCAGATGCTAGAGGCCGTATTTTTAAAAAGAATATTTCCTATGCCATCTGCCCCAGAGGCCGAGCTGGTTTTTAGTGAGCGTAGGACTTTTTAAACATTGTTAGCATCGATCTGTACAGTATTGAGGCGAGCTTCAGTACTGAGCGTAAGAACAGGTAAGGGGACAGGATCATCTTGGGGAGCAAGTGTACACTGTTTGGCAAAGTAACTGTTTAAAATCTCACATGTCTCTATATTGCTAGAGATCACAGTACCATCGTTGATTAGAGGTGGTATGGTCAGGTGAAGTTTAGATCCAAGAATTGATTTGCTAAGACTCCACCATTTTTTTGGATTTATATCTTTCGAATCGAGATCTGATCTAAGTTTATCAAAAAGGTGACGCATGGACTTCTTGATTAAATTTACAGTAAGATTGCGCATTTTTTATAAAGCTGGAATGAACGTTCTATTCTATTATGTACGGAAAGAGTATAGGGACGGGCTAGAAGAGTGAGGCGTTTATATCTTTGCCAAGCTCGATGACGTTTTCTCATAAACCTTTTCATAGCACAAGTAATCCATGGCTTGTCTTTCGGTCTGACCAATACATTTTTACAGGGAATAAATTGTTTGCAAGTGTCGAGGAAAAGGTTGGACCAAAAGGAAGCTGAATTATCAAATGAGTCGAATACGGAAAGTCCTGTACCCCAGGGGGCTTCTTGCAAAGTTTTGTTCAATTCATTGAAGTCTGCGCGTTTGTAGTCCCAAATTGTACGTCTGTAAGGACGGTCAGATGAATTTGATAAAGAGAACGAGCAAAAGATCACAGAATGATCAGAAGTTGAAACAGGTGGTAGAACGCCAGAATTGAAAATAAAACCAGGAGAATCAGTGAACATGAGATCAAGAAGGCTCTGGGAGTACTCAGTTGAACGGATAGGACTGTTAATAAGTTGTAGCAGGTTATAATGTGCTGCAAGATCATATAAGCGCTGGCCTAGTTCACTATCGGAGTGTTCCGATTCCCACAGTTCACGGCGATCGTTGAAATCGCCAGTAACAATAAGCATTTTATGGTTCATGTCGATAGCGGAGGCGATTGAGTGAGCCAGGGAGTTCAAAAATTGATCTCTGTCAACAGCTAGTTGCCCAGGAGGGCGATTATACACTCCTAACAGGACTTTCCCAGAAGTTGTTGAGATCTCAACCCAAATGCTTTCAGTATTTGGTGACTCGAGATCAGTTTGCCTATAACAAGCTATGTTATCTCTTACATAGACAGCCACGCCTCCTACAGAACCGCGCTCACGATCTTTACGCTTTGGTGGCTGATAACCCTGAATTGACAGAAGCTCATCAGGAAAATTTGCATCTAACCAAGTCTCCGACAAAGTGATAATATCAAAGTCATTTGAGGCTGCGAGTAAATATAGTTCATCTAGTTTCCCATCAATTATTATGCTGCGAACGTTAGCATGGCATATGGAAAAATATTTTGTTTCTGGACCGGGGTTAGGATGAACGTCAAAACTTAGTATCTAGCCTAGGATAGTTACGACATGTCTCAAGTTCAAATAAGTGTGTTGGGACCTTTGCTTTTTGTTATATATGTGAATGACATTCCTGAAGTTGTTAAATCATTCATTAAACTTTTTGCTGATGACATAAAAATGTTCAAACCTGCAGTTAACATTACTGATTGTATGGAGCTTCAGAACGAGCGTTTACAACTATGGGAAAAACAATGGCAACTCACTTTTCAACCTCCAAAATGTACAGTTTTGAGATTAGGAAATAACCATCCTGACTATCAATATGAAATGACTTCTTCAGATAGAAATATTTACCTAGCTGAATCAGTCGCTGAGAAAGATTTAGGGGTGTTAATCAGAATGGATTTGTCATTTGATGATCATATACATAACATAGTGAAAAAGGCTAATCAAATAACCGGTCTTTTGTGGCGATCCTTTGAATATATCAATGAGGAAACCTTCCTACCCCTTTATAAATGTATGACTCGTTCACATCTGGAATATGCTGCACCTATATGGTCTCCAGCGAAGTGGGGACTGGTTGAGTTGATTGGATCTGTCCAGAGAATAGCGACCAAGAGGGTACCAGGTTTAAGTGATTTATCATATGAGGACAGGCTGAGAACACTCAAATTGCCTACTCTGGTTTACAGGAGATTAAGAGGTGACCTCATTTGTGCTTACAAGTACACGCATGGCGAATACTATGATCTGGATACCTGCTTACCACCCTTCCTGGAAACTGCAAGATCTAGAGGTCACTCCATGAGACTCTTAAAAATAAGGAACATTTCGAATGTTCGTAAATATTTCTTTGGTCAAAGGATTTCAGACTGGTGGAATACATTACCGAGTGACATTGTACATACTCCTGACATATTAACATTTAAAAATAAGTTAGATTCACATTTTAAGGACCATCCAGTTTTGTATACTTATAGAGCACTAGATCATCCTCTTGAACCCAATATGACAATTGTGTAAAGAACTGTGAGCGGCTTATATGGAATAATATTTCCTACCAAGCCGTAATTATCTAATCTAATCTAATCTAAGCGTATCTCATAAATATTAGAAGAATGAGGGATAATATTGCAAAGCACGATACAACTTGGTCATGCATTTATACAGTTGAATCAGACAATATGCATTTAGAAAGACCATTCCGGTTGTTGAAGAGCCCAATAACGGACCTACATTGTTGGATGCATATACCCATTACGTTGGCAGGAGGATAAATAATACAAGTTGAACACTGTGTGATAAAATCCATTCAAGTTCCGCAATTATTTGAATTTGACATTGTGTCTGAAGTACCGCCGTGAGGAATATAATAAGTAACAAATGAAAAATGAATATACAACCAAATATCGGACCACAGTTAGTTCTGACATGAGCGTGGCGACCAGAGTAATGATAAGGTTTACAGAGTTCAAAACATACGCATAGTTCAAAATTTACAAATGCATGATAAACTGGGAGTGTACTGCAAGTAGAACACATATAATTGAATTTAAGGCATACCAGTGAAGCGTGTATGCAGTGTCTGACAGTTTTTTCCACAGTTTGTACTACATTGTTAAAACTTCGCAAATACGGGACCCAGAAGGTGCGGTGCAGATTGTTACTCCCTAGCACCAGAACAACGTAAGCGACATAGCTGATTTCAATGATGTTTGAAAGGTGCAGATTGTTTGTGAATAGGTCGACTCTGATGGGAGGGGCTCTTGAACAGTATACAACGTAAGTGCCAGAAAACAGTGATCCGTAAAACATAAAACATGTACATAGAAGAATGCATAAATAAAGGAAGCGTATTACGTCGAACGGGCTCATGTGGTAAAGAAACCTGAAACAAAACATACATTATACAGGGGACAAAGTCCAGATTGTCTTGTCCATGGTATGTAGAGTCCATAATACCTAAAGATACTTTAGATCGAGAAGGTGGAGGTCGTTCGGAGAATCATTAATTGACATATTACAGCATGTTTGTGAGCATTGTCAACGATATATACAACAAAATAATTTGCTGCATTTTGGATACTTTCATAATACATGTACTTTTCGGGAATTGCAAGTTAGGTAAAAATCTATATAAAAAGTCGAATATGCTGTCTATGATGTATATGAGTAGAACAACGTGTAATCTGATATCATATAGACTAATGAGGTATGTAGGGAGAAAAATGAGATAGGAAGTAAGTGTAACGTTCGATATTCTGTCTCTTATTAGTCCATGTACTTTTCAAGGTCTTCCTTTTCAAAAATTTGAACAACAGACCCTGGGATAGCATTTGGATTCCAGGCGTTTTGTAGGGGAACATACATTCGACCATCTGTCGTCAAACATGAGTGGATCTTCTTCTCCCTCTTCAATCGTCGTGCTTGGTACATGATGTTTGACCGTTTCTTAGTAAGGTCCTCAGTGATGAATATATCAGGATTTTTCTTACGGGCTTTGAACAATTTCTGTCTGACGTTATGGGAAATGAATTTGGCAATTATAGCACGTGGTTTTTGGCCTCTCGCTCTGCCAACTCTATGTGGCCGCCCCAAATCTCGGCGGTCAAGTTTTTTGGCAACATCTAAGACAATATCGTCTGTATTCTCTCCATCGCGTTCAGTATCCTTAAGCCAGATTCGCAGAGCATTTCTGCGGCCGTATTGCTGCAGTTCGTCCTTTCCCTTCTCAAGAGCCTTTACTTTCTCTTCAACAAGTTACATGATATAATACAGAGCATATGAGTATAAATAAGCTTAGGGTGGAAAGGCAGCCCAAGGCAGAACCTTGAAGAGATGCCATATCTGCATGATTGAAACACTGCTATAGAGGAAGGATAGCTCCATACCCCTAGTAGATGAAAAGCTAGGTCAGGTATACTGAACCCCAATGAAAAGTATCCACATGCCAATTTTGAAGTATTTTATTGTTTATACTTGAAACATTTCATACCTAGACGTGCTTAGAACTTAACAAAGCATTCACTTTTCTGGCGTAAAAATAATGTCACGCTCTACCGACATTAACGTCACTTACAGGCAAAAAATGTCATTAACTGCCCTAATTGAAAGTCACACAAATTTTTCTGTTCAATATGGGATGTGGCCACCTCGAGCATCAACACATGCTATACATCTGCGGCGCATACTGCTGACCAGGGTTTGAATTCTGTGTTGGGGAACATTATTCCATTCTTCCTGCAGAGCTTGGATCAGCTGGTTTCGGGTAGTAGGCCTAGGTGTCCTCCGTTGAATACCTTGGCCTAACTGATCCCACAAATGTTCAATAGGGCTCAGATCGGGTGAGAACGCTGGCCATTCCATGACATTGATGTTGTTCTCATTGAGAAAGTTCATTGTTAATCTTGCAGAGTGTGCACGTGCATTGTCCTGCTGAAAGATCGCCAGATCTTGATGCTGCTCCATAAATGGGACCATGTGCGGCTCCAGCACCTCATCAATGTACCGCCTAGCATTGAGGATCCCTTGAATGACCACTAGGGGTGTCCGGTAGCGGTTGCTGATGCCTGCCCACACCATGACAGAGGGTCCACCCCATCGATCTGCCTGACGGACACAGGCATCTGCATATCTCTCCCCAGTCCGGCGCCACACACGTTCTCTGCCATCTGCTCTGCTGACACAAAAACGGGACTCGTCAGTAAAAAGGACGGTATTCCACTGCTGGCGAGTCCACCTGGAGTGTGCTCTACACCACTGCAGTCGTCTTTCTCTTCTGGGTTGGGTCAGCAGGTTACCCCTGTAAGGTCTTCTGGCTGTTAGGCCACTGCTCCTCAGTCGCCTCTCCACAGTAGAACTACTGACAGGACGGTGATTCACCCCTTGAGTCTCACGGGCTGTTTGGGCTGCTGTACGGAAACGGTCTCGCAGGTGCATCAGCCGGATGTGACGGTCTTGGCCAGGTGTTGTCACTCTTTCTCGGCCAGGCCTAGGCCGATCATCTACGGATCCAGTTTCTTGTTGCCGTTCAATTAGTCGTTGGATGGTGCGCCGAGTACACCCCATTCTTTGTGCGATTTGAGTGATTGGGACTCCACCCTCTGCAAGCCCCAAAGCATGGTGTCTTTGACCTTGGCTCAGACGCGGCATGATCGCCTCAACACACCTGAGACCACTGGCTTTTTTCTTGGCTGAACATCCCTTTTTAAAGCCACTGAAAACATCAGGTCATTTTAGCCATCCAATAGGAGTGGTGGTCAGAAGCCATATTCGGTGCACAAAAGTCACATGCATTATGTAACAACCCAGCAAAAGTTAAAAGTTGTCCTGAATGACCCTGATGTAGGCTCCAAACCATGCATATATGCACACACAGTACTTAGTAACTTACAAAATTAATGTGTTAATTTTTTTATGTGGATACTTTTCATTGGGGTTCAGTATATAATGGGGGGGGGGGGAGAGATTAAGCTTTTATCTGTTCCTTGGCATGTACATTATGCCTATTGTGCCGGACAGCGGGGTGCCTACTATACCTATAAGGCAGGCAAAGCAAATGATTAACGTTGGCTGTTATCTGGTGCCGGGTCACTAATTAAATGACCCTTTATTTAATTGTTTATCAGTGATAAAGCTGGACTGCATGCCGTGCCTGAATATACAGTTACTTTTTCCCAGTTCTAAGGGAAAGTTTCCAGCATGTGTGCTCAGAACACACACATCTGTTCATTGTTCAACGTGTCTAAGTGATCACTACAAACAAAGAGATTGAGTACCCGGATATAGTGTCTACACAAGAACAAATTTCCCGCTAGAAATTAAATGACTAGATATCAATCGACTTGTACTGAAAAAAAAACCCAACCTCACAACATTGCAAAATATCTCACTGGATAATTATAGCAACTATATCAAACATATCTTGGCAACCATTAGGCCACAATACTTTTGAGACTTACAACTATCATAACATCTGATCTACTGATCTGATCTGCAAAATCTTTACATCAAACCATATCTCTACACAACAAATAGAACTTATAACTGACAGAAAGCGGTAGCAAAACACTAAGTACATCAAATTTTCAATCAGAACACTTTGCAATTTCACTACCATAATTTTGACATTGAAGCCAGAGTAAACCTAACAAGAAGCTTAATTTGGTATGAAGCTGAATAGACGAATCCTACATTTTTGCCTCAATACTGCAGTCTGTCATTTTGTTCAAGTATCAATCCCACAATGCTTCAATGATAATAGAGTATCCTAACATGCAAGCTATCAATATTTCAAGTGACTAATAAAAGTATATTGCATGAAATTGTTTTATTGGCTGTATGTGGTCTTGACCATTAGCAGTTATAATTCTTATATGTTCTTATTTTAAATACAGTTCACAGAGGTTCATATGGTAAATTTTTTAAACCATCGTGAGAGGTTGCCAAGCCATCACTTTTGCATTCTGGGATATATTATTGCAAAGATGGCAGCCAATAAGTCATGAAATATGTGACACTTACAAACTACCATAACTTCTGTTCTATTGATCTGATCTGCATAAACATCACATCAAACATTTCATTCATAACAAGTTTTTTATCAGAAATTTTTGAATAGGGTTTACTTTAGCTTTGATATAAGATGAGAGAAAGTTATGACCTGAGTAGGGCAAATCTTACTGCACATGCTCTGTTGTGGGGCTGACTTGGCTAATTACGCATGTTCCTCTGCGATGAAGGGACTGACAAAAAGCCAATTTATTTTGTGTCCAACAGTGTTACCTTAGTGGTTTGACTAAGGATACGGTTAAAATTACTGATAAGGAAATGGATTCAATAATTCGGTCAACATTAAACATTCTTATGCTGATACATCGCTTCATTTTTTCATTCTTGTACGGACGCAGCCTACGAAAAAAAAAATAGTAGGGGGTCGTACATTTTGTATAGATTAAAAACAGAGAACACGTTTCATGGTCATAGAGTAGTTTCACGAGTTTGTCATGCACAGGTTTTTTGCATTGAATGTTCTTTATAGTTTATGATAAAAGCTATTATAAAAAAGAAGTCACTTGCAGTTACGACAGTGGTTCGTGGGAGGTACGATGACTAGATTTTGTGTTAATCCTGATACAAGCGGATTTAATGTTCAATTGTTCATTTTCACAGAAAAGAAATGATTATATCGTCATGGTCACGCGCACGAAAAGGACGTAAGACCACAATGGAAACAGAAAAAACCGTGTCTTCTATACTGCACTGTAAACTTGTATTGTATTCATTTACAAAAGTGACCATGGATATATTGGAAGTCAGCTTGAAGGATGTAATGGCATGGGTAAATATAGAAATCTACTTGCAATTCCTGTAAAAGTAACCGAGTAAGGAAAATATAATGTCAACTTGTCAGGGTAAATACAAATTTATTGGTGCGACGCTTTCTCTTTTCAACAGAGGTCACTGTACCTTGCATGTGATAAACTCAAAGCAAATTTTACAAAGTTCGGTATATAATAACAACAGGAGTTAATATTTCAGAAAAATTGTTTTGCGAATGTGATATTACACACGTCCATTGCTGACACTTTAGAGGTCACTACCAGATAAGATAAACGATAGCGTTTGAAGGACAGCCTCAACTAATGTTATGATTGAGACTTTGCGACAAGTTTGTCCCCATCACCCTGCTTGTCTACCTTTATTCTGCTGATTTGTCAGGCGCTGTTTCAAACGAGACTGCCAGATAACACTGTCGCCACCCTGTGAAGGACTCGGGTCTGTGTCAAGGGTTTTCTGCAGACATCTCATAGGACGGATTTTTTATCAACTTAATTCTGTCTGCTTTGCTTAGGAAGCACCAAGCAAGCGCCATTACCATATCCGTACACCGGCATGAATGTTTTTGCATGCAGTGTAGCACTTCTTGCATCAGCTTACCTTTTTGCTTGAGGGTCATTTACGGCGGTTATTAAAAAGGTCAGGAGATCAATTTCCAGTGAGACCTCTGTGGGTGCTTAAAGTTAACTGACATTTGGTAAAATTGTAGATTTTATACACATACAAACGACTTGGGAGCGAAGGCATTTGACATCTTGTGCTATAACTTGCCAGGACTGCACTTGTGTTTATCGAACAACGACTCCTGGCTTCTGCACCAAGCTCACAATGTCTAACGATAATTGGTGCAAACACAACAGGGTCGGCAAGTTCAAGCTAACCTGAAAGCATCGTAGGTGAAGTTATCACCGTCATTGCTATCATCACCATATCATTGTCATACATACGGTCATTATCAGTAAGGTAATCGCCATCGTCATCCTGATCATTTTTACCAAAACAACCTCCAGCATTATGAGAATCACTGATACTATCGTTGCTGTTATCATCACGTCAGCATGAATGATACAGAGATCGCGTCTTGTATAATTTAACCGTGAAATTTATTTCGTTTTTCAGGCGCCACATTTGTGTGAACAAGCAACTCATTCAAACACGGATGAAGAAAGTACAGACGTACTGTGTTCCTATCTACAGCAGGCAGCTGGTCTACTGTGGCAGCTACAGAATGTGCTCGACTTTCAGGTCTCTTCATGTGTTAATAACTGATTATAATATTCATTCTAAACCTGTCTCCCTCATGCTTCCTTTTAAAGGTAAAGATTTGTCTGTCAAGAATCACAAATCTAATGGGCCAGAGGCATGCAGAAAGGTTCCAATCCTGAGTTTTGTTTTAAAATTCTGACTTCAGCTATTTTTAAGTGTCCGTTACTTTAAACTCCATAAGATGGACCTCTTTAACTTTTGCTGCTGAGATGCCTACTGAGCCTGACCAATCAGGTGGCACCGCTTTTTTCGGGCGATTGCTAATGAACTGCTGCAAAAAGGAAGAACAACAGAGCCCTAGGCCAGGTAGACAATTTGTTGAGGTGCTTTTAGTGAAACATAACGATTCATGTACCATGGCAGATGCTTGTCATGGGAATGATCCAAAGGTTTAAATATATATTTTTAGCGATGTATTCGTTGATTCGGAAAAATAACAATATTATATTTGTATTATTCAGATGTGATGCATATTGAAACATATAAAAAATAAGTAAACAAACATATAAATGTACATAAACCATAACATTTCGTTTTTGCTGGGAATTAAAATTGAAGCAAAGACCGTATTCATAATTGGTTGGACAGTAAAATATGAAATTTACCTTCGCACGTTCAGACGATATGTTCAATGACAGCAAATACTGGCCTAGTACGCACAGCTGGTTTGATGGTTGATGGTTTTGATTTAATATATTCACACAACCGTAAATAAATTGGGACTGTAAGTTCTCCAAAAAGGGAAAAAAAGGCGGCGGTTGGGGGTGGGGGTGGGGGTTGGGGTGTGGTGGGAAAGAATAAAAAATTATCTACGTTCATAGTATAAATGGTCTCTCAACTTCCTTTTTAATAACGATAATGGGGGCATACTTCACACTGGCAGGAGAATGTTGTTCCAAACAGTAAGACCTTGGTATTTCATGACACAATTTACAGGTTTTTGGTCGTTACTTAAGCATAGATAAATTATCCTTCTACCTGGTGAGATAAGAGTGAAAAAAGTGAATGAAAATGAAAAAAAAAAATTACTGAAGCTGTCGAGCAAAATGTTATTGATTATTTTAAACATAAACACAGATGTTAAAATGACATTCATGTGACCAAATTGTAAAATTTTGAGATTTTTGAAGAAATGGTCTGTAAGAGCATGAAACATGGAATAATCTTTAATCTTTACAATGTTCTTTTGGAGAAGAACACTATTTGTAGCATAATTGGAAGCCCAAATTATCTTACAATAAATCAAATAAGGGTAAGCTAGAATATAATAAAGCTGACTTAAAAGACTTACGTAATTTCCACCCTATTTTCTTAAAGTAGCTTAGTTTCGAGTAAAAAGAGGATTAGACTTTCATCTTGGGTAGCTGACCTGATTTCTAATACATCAATTGGCATAGTTAACTGCGTACCATTCTTCACAGAGTGATATACAGACTGGCGTATAGAACAACGTACCATACAGGATCACATACACAAGTGGTGTATGGCTGCTGCTCTGGGTGGACACAATTTTCCCCTAAGTCTACTGGATGTATGAAACGTGAGTTACCCATTTAACTTGCAAAGGCACCTGGAAGTCAAATGTCGTCTTAAAGGCTTTCTTTTTTTTTTCTTTTTTTTTTCTTTTTTTCTTTTTTCAAAATGAAAACGTTTCGAATCAGAAATCTGGCTGAGACCAATCATGGAGCTGGTGGCTCCGTCTTATTCTGATCAGAAGTAGGAGTTAGATCAGTATTTTCTATGTATCTGATCGCGACACGAATCGTTTTCAATATACAGTAAAACCTGTCTTGGGGGACACATCTATAATGCGGACACCTGTATAATGTGGACAGTTATGTCCAGAACCGAAAGATCAATTTTCTTGTTAAAACACCTGTCTATTGTGGACACCTGCCAACTGTGGACAATATTTGCCAGTCCCAGAGGTGTCCACATCAAACAGGTTTCACTGTCCATATATTATATCCGAGAGAAAGACACGAGGCAACAACAACCGTTTCAATGATACCATCCGAAAAACAATAAATTCACTTACAGTGTGTTGTATGCATGGCACAAATATATTGTCAAAACAATTTAGCAGCATCTTAAATATAAAGTATAACTGCAATGATGTAATACAGCCTTGTAAAATTGAGCAAACTATAGTATGTCTCAAAAGCACATTTCACTGACGCAAAAAATCAGACAACATGGAAGCACTTTTATCATGATACAAAGATCAAATTTATGGCTTGACTGTTTTTCAGCTGTTTGTCAGCAAGGATGTAACGGCGGTAAATGCATTAAGCCTGAATTGTGTAAATGTTTACCAGGGTGGACGGGTAGAAACTGTAAAACTGGTAGGTATTCAAAGCGTGATCCATTATTGTCTATCATACTATAAGATCAACGCACGTGTCAGCAAGTGGTTTACTCATCCTCGTGTTTATGTCGTACTTAAGTTCAAAGAACAAATGTTTATAGAAAGCTAAATCTATTAGGAAACTATATTAAACGCACCACTTGTGTACGCGTCCCGCGAACTTTAAATTTCAGCCATGATTTAAGGCCAGTGGTTAGCCGCAGAATTTGCAAGGATGCGAGTGCTTTTGGAGTAACGGGTTTTCGCCAGACATTAAAAAGTGATCTAAGAGACTTGAGCCGGCACATCAGTTGGTCCTTTTCTAAATGCGTTTTTTTTCCGTTACATAAGTCTATGATTTTTCATGAATATTCGGGATAGGGCGAGTATCACATATCCTTGCGTCATGACGTCACATGTATTAGTATGCGCGTTTCCCATTTTCGGCCCGATGATTGGCGCCAATGGTTGCCTAGGAGACCCGGCTGTTCCGTGGTCACAAAGCATATGTATATGAATAAAGCCTGGAAGGCGTGTTTCTCAAGTTTGACACAAATATTATTGGCAAGATTTCTTAATCGACGTTCACTCCCAGTGGACGTTTATGTTTTAGCAGAAGGATGGCCCTTTAGCATGGCGATTTGATGTTTTTGATTACACTGTAATTATGGGAAACAGGTTTTATTGCCTAGGTGTAAATGTATAAAAAAATCCTAGTGATTTCATCTCATCACCGTGATAACGCATGCACATTTAACTTTGAATAGTATCTTTCAGAGGAAAATTCAAAATTTCACGAAAGTATATCTGGTAAGCAAAAAAAGTGAGTACATGTACTCTGAGGTGTCTACATATTTCATATCTTCTGGACTATTACAGTTTACTTCGTGAAGTCAAAATATACCATAAAACCAGAGCCACTATCTTTTGGCAAAAGGCATCCCCACTGACGTACCTGAATGTTTGCAAAAAGATACCACTTTGGAAACAATGTTTATTTGTAAAAAGATAGCGTCATTTTACACGATGTTTCTGACATATATTTTGGCATTCTTTATTCATGCTGATAAAGATGTAGACGAATGCAGAGGTTCGTCGCACGGATGCCAACATAAATGTGAAAATACAGTGGGCAGTTTCCGTTGCGCATGTCTGCCAGGGTTCAACCTTGCGACCGACGGCAAAACATGCAAATGTGAGTGAAACGGTATGAAAGGAATATATCCTGGCTGGCTGTTCTGTTTGAAACAGATTGATTGCATGTTAAAATAACACCTACCCATATTCATATACCTTTCGTACAAGTACGAGTGCTTGGAAGATAACTGAAGTAAGGTTGAGGAAACCGACGCTTAAACTTTTTAGGAAACTTTCAAGGAAGAATTTAAAGGCGTTTATTTTGTTAAATAAGATTCTTTATAATACCAATGAAAGCTGTAAAAACAGGACAGTGCTTTGCATAGCATTTTTTCTTACTATCTGGACAATTAATTTCATTTGTGGGTGTTATTACGACTTCTGATTTTTTCTATGGTATTATTGCCACAAATATAACGTTGCAAGCAATATCACAGGTAATGATAAAATGTGTATGTTTATAATATGTGCATGGAGTGAATATTAGTTACTTTATGCTTCAATCAATTAAATGCAAGCAAATCACCTCTGTGATTGCGTCCTTATAACACCAAAGAATCAGGTTGTCTTTTACACTTTCAGTGTGTCTGCACTGCACACCAGAATACAAGAAAGTCTTAAGTGGGTATACTGATTTGTCCAGCCGTGTTAAAAAGTTGGAACAGGAAAAGGTTTGTAAGACACCATTTCGATTTGATTTCATTCCACGCATTTTCACTTCTTTTTAGGAGCAATCCTGCAACTCAAAAAAACAAAAAAAAAAAAACAAAAAAAAAAAAAAAAAAAAACCCACACAAAAAAAAAACCACACAAAAAAAAACCAACCCCAAAACAATACACCCCCCAAAGAAACTTCTTGCAGGCAGTAGAAACAAGCAATATATCAAAAGGATTACGGAAGTACTGTTTTTAGCATGTGTAAGCACTTGCGACACTCAATTGAAATCGATCATGGTATCCAAATATAAGTTTCATGTAGGATTCCACATGTACGTATGCGTGTCCATCACACGAAATAAGTATGCGGCATGGGAACATGCATTTATTTTCAATCCCACATATATAAGGCGTGACCTCTCCTTTTCCGCCTGTTTCACAGAATGTTTCAAGAGTGTGAATGGGGCTCCACATAGGTGAATGGTTTAGAATTATGTCCTTGAACAAGATAGGTTGCTTTTTATGATATGACCGACAACCTACCAAATGTTACAATGCAAAACATAAAGCAAGCGACGGCACGGGAGACTAGTGCGTAACATTGGCTGAAAATTGTATGGGCAAGAAGCCTATCAAAACCCGGTTATAGAGTTAGAAGCAGATGGGAAAAAGCTTCAAGAACATTTCAGATTTACCAGAGGAAAGTTTACACGAGTATCATTTCTGGTTGAGACAAACCAATTAAAACACTGTGGGAACAGAGATGTGATACGTCCTGTCGCACTGGGATGTACCTTCAAATGGCGTTATTGTAATAAAATTGCCTCTCCGTATCATTAACAACACGGTTTGAGTTGCTACATGCAGTGATAACGACCCCCCCCCATACATATATGTGACAAGCGCATAAGTATACGTAAATGTGGAATTTAAGTGCCGTTGTCTCCATATTGTCGTGTCCTATACACATACGCATACACAAACGTGCATATGGAATCCCAGCTGAACCCATCTTCAGAAGTCAAAATGATTTAACATGAAAACTCAATAAGTCTCTTCTTTCCAAATGATATGGTGCTATTCGTTGAGATAAAGAATAAGATAAACGGAAAGGTTTATACATTTTGACCTCAATGTAGATCAATATATGAGCACTGTCACTCTCATGTCTTCTTTTTTCCCACAGCAGTGCTATTAACTGCAAGCTTCAATAAACCTACCCAATAAGAACTCACTAAGTTTGGTACATAATTTTTTTTGAAACTTTGACAGTCACGTTTATTAACACTACCATCGACATTAGTGTATTCTATACAATATAATGTTGATGAAAACATTTATAGTAATATAACGACAACAGCACAACCTACAATGGTAAACCGCACAAGACATAAACCCAATGATAGCGGCACAGTGTAACATAATCCCAACTGTTTAAAGTCCCAGCGTGTCACACAATCCCTCATAGGCTTGCGCTTGATCACAACGGTTCAATGGTCACCTGCAATAGGAAGTATTCATTTGAATGCGGTCCTTCTCTAACACCTATTGAGCAAAAGAGGGAGCCACCTGCATCAGGGCAGATCCATGTATCAAGCATGGTCAAAACTACTTTCTCAATAAAATAAACAACACAAACACAGAATAATCTTAAGAAAATGTTTTTACATATATTTGAAACATAAAGGATGCCTAAATTGATTAGAAATGAGCTCGCTTTTGGTTGAAAAGGTGTCATTTATGGATGTTTATGTAGTATATAATACAGATCTGCCCTGATCATGGTGGAAGCATCCGTCTGTTGCCCCGGCAACACAGGTAGTGAGCAGGATTGCAGTTAAATATGAATGTCTCCTATTACGACTTAAAAATGAAGGTCAAGTCCAAGTACATTTTGGTTAAGAAAAATGAGCAGTTAGAAATTAGGATAAAAAGTACACATTGCGTGCTTCAACCATCGAAATATAACCTCGCACTTATTGTGTTTGTGACAATCGATTATATACAGGAGTGTTAAGTCATCTCTTGCCACACACATGTTGGTATGTAGAGCCTTATCATAATACACGTTTTACCTGCTTGTTTCAGTCTGATAAATTTGAAAGTGAGGAAATGCTTCACAGGATCACAAAAGCAGAAAGTGCAGACGAGGTCCAGGATATAGCGAGATATGTTACAAATGAAGTGATGCGAGAATACTCTGGGCTCATATACAAAAGTGCAACATGATTTTTAAAATTCAAACTAACGCCAATAAATTTTCAAAGCGCCGCGACCTGGTGCCTCACTATTTGTACAAGTCTCGTCCCACCGAGCGTTTAACCCAATAGGATGGTGGAATAAGTCACTATGTGGTCCCAATCGCGAATGTCACCAACAAATGGAGCCACCAGCTTATGGGAATTTGTTGCATGGCAGGCCACTTCCTGTTCACCCTTATATGATCAAGTTCTAATGGTTTGGTGATGGTGAAAAAGTCGCAACACGATGGATTGGATCGCTCTGTTTAATATTGATTAGAAAACTGATTGGTTGCCACAGGACAGTGGTCACGTGACACCAGTCTATATGTTCATTTGTCTCACATCAGAATTTTTCATAATGCAACACAATTACATACGAACATTATATTCTTAATCAATGTAGCTCTATTGCTCTACACTTGGATTCCAATACCGTTTATTAGACATACAAAAACATTTCTTCGGAGCCAACAATTGTATTTCGGAGCAAAAAAATCTATGAATTGTGCAGATAAAAAGTGCTAAATGGCATTTAGATTTTAAGAAGCACGCCTGAAGCGCCTGAGGTGTCTTCTGCCATGCGTAGCTTACGTAATTTGACCAGTTGATGTTCTAGATATGAGCATAAGATAATGGGAAAGAGCCTCATACTTCTGTCCCTTATGACAGAAAAGCCGTTTCTCAAGCCATTATCTCAGGCTTTCACATTGGCTGACTGTCTTTTCAGACCTGAAATTGCATTGGTTTTTTGTCCTTCCCTGCAACTTTGGTATCTGTTCTCTGGTTGTACACTATGTTTTTTGTGTAAGACTTTATCATGTTTGAGTTACCTCAGGAACTGGCTCTGACGCAAATACAAACACGGCAAAGTGGTAGAGCGACGGCTCGAATGCCTATCATATTTTCCAAGAAGACCGTTTAATGAAACCTAAGTTCTGTTTCCATGTCTGCTACAAATTCTTTATAAAAGCTCAAAATGCGTGAGCCGTTCAGTATCTGGCTATCGTCTCTTGTTGTCTATCTTGTCTTTGTTAGCTCAAATGAAGTCGTCATCATCATAGTTATCATCATATTCATCGTCATTTTGAAAAAGGGCCAAGTACGATATTTTGTGTTAGTTTTATAATACCTGCCACTTAATATTTTTCCAGACGAACAATACGTTTTTTTTTATTTCTACAGGAGCAACTGCTACGGAATATCAGTCACCTCCAACAAGAATACGCACAAAAGATGGATGAAATGTCTCTTAATCTAAAGACAATGGCAAACGATGTACCCAAAATGGACCCCCGACCATACAGACCACCCAAGTTTTATTATACAGACAATCGTCTTGAGGACCTTGTTGCCTCACTTAGCGATCAAATTAGTTTATTGGAGGAGCGTATAGGTTTATGTAGGTATACCACTTAGGGGCAACAGAGTCAGTTGTCTTCTCCAAAATACAAGAACCATCTGAACTGCAAATAAAATTCGATTTCATTTGGCGCTAACCTTTAACGGTTTGTACGAAAATTGCCTTTTGTAAATAACTATGTAAATTAAATTATATATTTCATTAACAGAGATTTGTCATGTTAAGTTAATAATAGTCAAAGTGTACAAAAGCAAAGCATTAAGTGTGTGTTAAAACCCACATTTTTTTCTCGGTGTGCACAGTCTACAATATGCAATCAGTTCTTCATAGGGCAGTTACATATCGGGATTTCATGGGCAATGTTACATACAAATTGTGGCCTTTTTCCAATGACAAGTATTTTAAAGTGGGTCATTACAAAATGATTTATAGGGCAAGAATGCCTTAAACTAAGCCCCCGAAGCACTATACTTTGCGCGTAACCTTATTGGAACAAACACAGCAATTACTGGTCCCGAGTCGTTGCGATAAAGTTGCATTGAAAAGTGTATTCCTCAAAGGGAATTATTCTGTTCAGGGATCAAGTTATCGGGGAGTTCCATTCGCATAACAGTAATTCCTTATCTCTCACAGCGCAAAGTTGTGAGTGAGTCCCCAACTTTCCTTGACGTGCTTTGGATGCATTGCACTGAAGGCTCTCCGAGCATAGCTATTGACTTAGAGTATTCTTATGTTCTGTGTGATTATATGCATGCTGGTTGTTGCATGAAAGGCGGTTTGCAAGGAATATGAAGCTGGTGTCTACATGGTAGCAAGAAGGATGTCGACTTTCAAGTCAGGAGTGAAATTTGTTTCTTTATATTGGTATGAGAAGATGAATGTTGATGCTTTGGTAACTCTGGAATCTCTTTGCTGTCATTACTGGGTTTGGAATTTATGAATGTGGGTCATGTTTGTCTATGCTATTTGATAATTACTTCATTGGCTATGTTGTGCTGTGGGCTGTGTTCTCAGACTCGTAGTTGTAATGGAGGTAGAGTGTGTTTACAATGTTTCAAGTTCATAAATATCACAAAAACGATATAGGCCTACTTTTTTCTTTTGCTGTAAACTCGATCGACTGACTAATCAATGAGAACCAAAAATCGATAGGCCTACCAGGTCTTTTTTATTTTTGGCAGAAGTGATAAAATTTGGGTTTTGAGTGGGTAGGCCTACATATTTTGGAAACACTATAGGCTGTATTAATGAAGAATATTTCAAAGGTTTAGAGGACCGGTTTAAAACCACCAGTTGCCCTTTATGGGTGACCACCTGTCTCAAGTCAGGAGTGAAATTTGTTTCTTTATATTGGTATTGGAAGATGGATGTCGGTGCTTTGATAACTCTGGAATCTTTTTGCTGTCATTGTTGGGTTTGAAATTTATGAATGTGGGTCATGTTTTTCAATACTTTTTGGTTGACATCGGCAACAAAAGTCTTTTGCTTGGAGAATGTTGACAACAAATTCTTCTGCTATTTTTCCTCTTCCAGGTTCATGTGGAACTCGTGAAGGCCGACGACCGCCAGTGTAACACAGATCAAATATTATTTTTACCAAATGCATTCTCTGGAACATCTATGCAGAAGGTCTGTGTGTTTGATTGCGTAAAGATTTCCAAGGTTTGAAGACATGCATCAGTAGACCTTTCCAATAGGGCGAATGTTTTATATGATGAGGTAATTGCTACTTTCTGTGCAGATTGCTTGTTCCAAGATGGAGTGAACATTATTGTGATTTTTTATGGATAACGCACAAATATTCATAGTGACAATCAGGCGTGAATTTATAACAACAATGTTCTTGTCTCTGTTGAAAGAAGGACTCAACTCTATGTTTTAAGAAACCAGCAATTATATCTTGGACAGTATATATGTCCACTGGTTATTCATACTGGATGGAACATCGAACAGAATAAATCAACTTATGTTATATTTTACCAATGTCTTAACGGAGTGAAGAATACTCCTGACGTGTCCCTTGCCTGATGTATGATTGTGGTGACGAAGGCGCCTCAAGGTTTTGGCCACAGTTGAATATTGTGGGTTGACAGGACGTCACGAGGCTACATGTTTTCACGTTTGTGCTGTCCGTTTGGTGGCATAGTAGCCCATATGCAATCATACAAGAACAAAGGCTAGATAATAATTAAACACACGTTATGTCCCACAGATCCTAGCTGAAGCCTTGGAAGGGAGTTGACAACAACAAAAATGTATATTTGAACCATACAAAAATATCAACAAGAGTGATTCCAGAAACTAACGAAAGAGTCTGCATGAAATTTTGTTGGAAAGAAAGTTGTCAGATTGTGCTTGATCTTTACCAACATTGATAACACGTGCTTCACCAATTCCACAAAAATACGTTTCATTTAAATGTCATTATAACAAACCTTCTAAGACATTATACTGTTCTCTGTTGTCACTGAGGCATATCTCGCACAATCAACTTTGGCAATTTGTAGGTTTTTGTGATGAGTGCAAAGCGTTTAGTGAATGCAGGCTATAATTAAATAAGTAAAAGTCGTTAAACAAGAGGCCCATTGGCCTATTGTTGTGCTGACATATAATCTTATCACCAGCACCATAAATTCATTTCCAGAAATGTAATAATGCATTCCGTCCATAACCTTGAGAAATTAGTCAAGGTAATCCATATGACGCAACATCAAACTTCCGCATGTGAAGACACATTTGCGGTACAGTTCGTACCGTTTCTCTTATTCCTTATCAACATATTGAATTTAGTGTCTTTTTCTTAAGTGCTTTATGGCCTCAAAAAAGGCAAAGGTCACACAACATATATTAAAATTTGATTATTGGCCTAATGCATATTTGGTGCAAGTTTAACCTGGGAGGAATTATCATTGATGATTCCTCCAACGTTTTACAATTGCTTCTCAGTTCATAATGAAAATAATGAATTCAAAGTATTTTTTATTACATATGATGCTAGTTCCAATTAAAACCACCAGTGGCGCCACCTTGACTACACACACCCTTAGACTTTTCTCCGTATAATATTCCAGTAATAGTATATTGATACATGTGCACAAGTTGAGACGTAATGACCATACAAAAAGGTGTTCCCTCCGTGTCCTTGAGAAAGTAATTCTAGGTTACCCATACTTTGCAATATCGAACTTCTATGATGCACGTTTGTGGCAGTGGCACATTTAGTATTATTCGCCTTTTCATTGTTCAACATGTCAAATTTGTGTCCTTTACTACCTCAAAATGACCTTGAAAAATAAGTCAAGGTCACCAAAAATAGTACAATATTTGACAGTTTGCCTCGAAAATTAGGTCAAAGTCATTCAAGATGTTTGCAGTTTTTACCATTTCCCCAGCACAGATTTGGTTTAAATTTAGAAGCTCCATCATCATTTGTAATCAAATTAATGTACTTTTTACACCTGTAATGTTAGTGTAACTTCAAAGCACCACTGGCGCCACATTGACTCCCCGCATCATGTACTTTATGTTTTTGTAATTGTGAATAGAAATGTGTGCACAAGTTTGCATGTAATGACGATAACAAAAAATTGTTTTCCGAAATGTTTTCCCTTTACCTTGAATAGCAGGTCAAGATCATCCATCTTATGCAACATAAAATTTGTGCATATGCTGAACACCCGTGGTGCAGTTGGCATCATTGGCCTTTTTCTTTCTCAATATATTGAATTTAATGTGTTTGTAACACCTTTTGGTTCATATCTTTTGCAATCCTATGTATGACGCCACCAAATTTCAACACATTTTCGTCTTTTTGCCTAATTGATATTCCTACCAAGTCTCCTGGTGATTCCTTAAAAACTCTACGAAAAGCAGCGTTCTCAATATTTCACATCTTGGCTCATATACTACATGATACAATATGTGGCTTCGCCAATATCCAACTCGGTGTAGATTTTCATACACTTGTTAAGTCATGAAAGTTATATAAGGGGCTAACTTGAAAACTGTGGACTGTATCGAGTGCACACGCATAAGCTTACGGAAGGACAAACGGACAGACGAGGGATCGCATAAACTCAGCGACCTATAGTCAGCAGAACTAAAAACTGGAGCTCGGGCATGGGGTGCATTTTCTGCGCAATCGCTTGTAATAGAAGACATATACTCACATTCTTTGCACCGAAGAAGGTTCAGTCTTGAATGAAGTATTAGTGTTCCATGATTTTTGCAAGCGGGTATGGACATCTTTGTAGATTTTGACCTCAGTGGACTTAAATATGGAAGTAAACCTGAGGGTTCACTTTGAAAGTGGATATTGCAACATCATGCTTTATATTGTTTCATTAAAACAAAGCACCTGGAAGTTGAATTCAAGATCACAATTGAGATAGAACAAATCAGGATGAAGAAAAAGCGCTGCTTTAAGGCCCCTGGAGCTAATTATACGGCACATCGTACTTATCAGCCGTAATCAATATTGTAATATTGTTAGTTCAGCGTTACCCGAGGTCAAACAAAGTTTGTATGAGCTTGAGGTATCACCATTTTGGGGTTTACAGAAGGTGTAATCTGCTGAGAGACATTTTAGCCGAGATCTGGGTTTTGTCAAATGAGATCCATCACTTGCCGTGTCCCAGCTAGCTCGCTAATTAGCCTCAGTAGATTCTGTTTGGCATTTTTGGAAAATAGGCCAACAGTGTTCAGTGTGATATATGAAACATTGGTATTTTAAATTGAACTGAAGACAAAAAAAAAATAACGGGTGTATACAGCAGATCCCGTCAAGTCACTCGCCACAGCATAGCTCAGGTTATGACGTCATGAATTGTATTAGTTAAGAAGGGTGTGTGTAAAAGGGGAAAAAAGGATCTACAGTGTGTCTGTGGTTACGCGACGTAGAGACTTTTTGACATGTATATTTCCTTATAATCCGAGGATATAATCACATCGCGGTAAAAGTAAGGGCCCAATTAACAGTTCACATGAGCACTTTTTCATAATGTTGGCGTTATCTTGTTTTGAAACTTAGCCAGCGTTCAGATTCAACATTCTTATATGTTAGGAAAGCGTGTTCCGGTTGACTCTTGGATTGTTGATGTGATGTCTTGTGCGAAAACGGCTGTTTTTGTAGCAAGGACGCTGAGCAGAAATCCATTTTGAGAATTGGCATTAAATAGTGCACATACAGACTTTTACAAAAACTGAAATGTATAACGCCAAATTATCAAGCATAACCGACATGGCAATCTGTTACTAGCATTGCCATCTGGTGGGCCATTTAAGAAACATGATTCTCTTTAATGAAATTCGTGCACAAACGCCTTCAATTACATTGAAATCTGAGATGCCGACATTTAAAATGCCATTTCAGGGATATATAAGTGGGAACATCAGGGACAGAGCATATTTAACAAAAAAATATATATGAGGAAATACTCAGTTTCAATGCGGGACAAACACTGCAAATTGGTCAAAGTTTCAGCTAATTTGAGGGAGTGTCCCTGATAATGAGGGACAGTTGGCATACACTTTTATACCACAAATAACACAAAGATGGCAACTGATCTATGTTATTGACTGTTTTATAATTTAATAGATAATACGCAGCACACGCTATAAATATTTAAAAAAGAAAACAAATACTACTATTGAGAGTATATAAGCATGTAAGGGTTTCTACTCTCTAATTGTGCTAATGAAACTTGAATGTAAATTTATGATGAATAAACTTGAATGAATGAATACAGTAGAATATTTACTAGGTACATATGCATACAGTACGGGGCTTGAACATTGAGCACACGCTGTCTTTGAATTTTTTTCACTTGGAGAAATGGAATGTGCTGCAATAGTGGGAATTCCACTTAGCAGATGTAAAAACATCTTATCTTTAATTGTTGATGAATTATGAACTCAGTGACAATATCATGTGCATATTGCATTCGCCTCTTGTCCAATGTCAAGTTTAAAAGCCACCGTAACATCCCCTCGATAACACGCTCACCTTCGCAATTACTGAAGGTCACTTGTAAGTTGTTTCTCGGGAAAATTGCCACTCTTGTCTAATAAATCGTTGGACGTGTGGACAATTTGCTTCCAACCAGTCGGACTTGTTGACGTGCCCACTGATCTTGAGACGACAAGGTCGCTATTCATGAATGTCTTCATTGAAAGAGGTCCCCTATAACAACGGAAATATACTTCGCCCTTGTGATCCGACGACAGCAAGGGTGCAGGCGTCCAATGGTTAATCAACATATGGAACATATTATGATGTATAATATTTATGCATAATTGTTAGGTGACAACATACTTTATCTGTGCCATTGAGTAAAAGAATACTGAAATTGCAATTACAACAATTTTGATACACGGTGTGACACTGTCATTAATTCTGTATTGTCATGATCAGTGGCCAAAAGAATGTATCCTAATTTATGTTGTTAGTAAGATATAAAATGCTACAAGTGATTGGTAAAGCCTCCCACTGCACAAGAGTTTGGCTTCACATTCCATAAATGAACTGTTTGGACCAGCGGGCCTGCTCATGTTCAGCGGCTTTCGTCCAATACAGTAGCTGACACCCTATGAAAAATAAAACCAGTAAAAAAGTGGAAGGTTGAAATGTAAGCTAACAGGTAAGAAGATTCAAAGCAAATCGTTTGTAACATCTTATACATTTGCAAAACTTATGTCAAAAGATATGTTTAACTTTTTTTTCCTGACGTTTCTCCTTTTTTTTTGCAATTCCACGGAGAAAAGTTGTTATGGTCGGATGGTTCTGCAGAAAGTACGGCAACACTTGATGGTTCTCATGTTGATGCACCGAATGATTGTTAGCCATTGACGTCATATATTGGCACGGTGAAGAGTTCTTTGAGCCTGAGTAGCGTGTGGTCACTCCTCTTGATAAGATGAGGGGACCTAAACCACAGCTTATTGTTTGGTAGTGTTCCTGAATTTTATCATGATGGCTCAGCGGCCTAGACAGGATGAAAAACGCCACATTGGGAACAGAGCACTTTGGTGTTACATAGTACCCAAATGTTTACTTTTATACATGTCAAGCTATATATTTCTGGTTTCATTAAGATGTTGACATGTTTATTGTAGATAAAAACGTTACATTTAAACATTTAATGGTATTTTGTGAAGAGCATGGTTGTAGATATTTAGAGATTTTTTTTGCATCCACGGAAACAAGTCACAATTATCTCAAACAAAACTCTATCATACCCAGGGTTGGGTCCAAGAAATTCTGTTTAACTTTTATTGTTAATTAGAATTTGGAAATTTCCAAATTGCCTTCATGGAATCTACAATAAAACCCTCATATATACTGGAGCCTCAAAAGGATTGTATGCGAAAATGAAAAACCGTACCGGGATTGAATCTTTATGTATGTATGTATGTATGTATGTATGTATGTATGTATGTATGTATATATATATATATATATATATATATATATATATATATATATATATATATATATATATATATATATATATATATATATATATATATATATATATATATATACTGTGGCCAAGCACTTTTATTTGAACGTCAGCTCCTATTCAGAGTCTTGGCCACTGACGACGCCAGCTTCTCCATACAAAAAAGCTTCCTATATGACATCAGGTTGAAGCTTTCTGGTGTGAACGTTATCATTCTTCTGTGGTGTGGGTTTGGGGGAGGTGGGGGTCCTGTTTGCGAATTATGAGGAAAAATTGTGCTTTCACCGGTCATGATGGAACGGTATATTTCTCACATCTTTACAATTTACGGGACAAAATCGTGACTTCACAGTTTACGATTTAAAAAAAATACCAATTAAGATTTCATTATTCGTTGAAATGCTGACTTAAGTTTCACGAACATTTTAAAAAGTTCGTTTGCGAAAAATTAGAAAGTTCCGATAACAATACACGGAAAAGGCATTCCCCTCCCCCAAATTGATCTCGACGTTTACTTATGAAATTACATTTATGAAAATTGCAGAACATTATGGAATTATTTACATATATTGTATATAATATTAAAGTAATAGTCAGGCAATACTCGTGAAGATAAATGCAGTTAGTAGTCAAAGCCGTGTTTGTTTAACCGCTTGATATATCACGTCCCCTCCCCCCAAAAAAACCCGAGTGTGATTTCCGTGGGCAAGAATTTTCAAATCATTCTGCACTTCTACCGTATGATTTCCATTTATTGATATACAATAATTTTAAACACATTTCCTTGAATGTACATCTATAACTAAATTTCAAGGTTGAAAACGTCGATATTTTGGGCACAGAAAATTACAAACAATGTTATTTGTCTGTGTATACTTCAGAAATTTGCCATATAAATAGTACGTTACAAATATTGCTTCTTTTGTGTCTTTTGAGAAGTATGTAGAAGTTTCTGATTTTTATTTTACTTTTGACGAGTTCTGGTTTATCTGACCAACGCTTGAATATCCGCGTTGTTTTTCCTGATTTGTAAGCAAACAAACTATTCTCGACCCTTCTTATCATTGGAAGCCATGAAAGAATAACTCTAAAGAAAACGCTGAAATTCAACCTTTCATTGTAGATAAAATCGCAAATATAATCCCGAGTGGGTAAGTGGTACACAGAGAGCTTTCCTCTGCCAGAACGACTCATCTTTTAATAGTGATTATAAAGATTGGAACAACCTCTACCTCCAACAAAACCCTTCAGAAACATTTTTTTTGTACCGTATATCAAACCCAAAACTTTTAAGAGTGACGTTTATTCCAGCGGTGTCCTTCAGAACAAATGGCCCATGTGATATATGCCCACCTTGTATAAGTCCATAATGATTGTCGTTTGGTACCCATACAAGATATTCTGTTTAATTTCCCAGTTTTGGGAGCAGGTTTTTAAATGTTTGACAGTAAATGGTATTAGAAGTAATGAATTCACTATTAAACAGGTCCTAATAGGTGATAAAAGTTTAAAACCAATCTACAATTTGATTTTTATTCTAGGCAAAAATTTATATATGGTTGCAAACATGGGAATAGAATGCCCAATGTTATTGGTTTTAGAGCTCTGGTCAAGAAAGTAAATTCATTGAGTATAGTATTGCCCGCAACAGAAGGAAGGTCAGTAAACATGAAAAGAAATGGTCTGGACTCACTATAGACTAGACACATCTATGAACATATATCTTCGAACAATCATTATGGTATACATATGCTTAAAAAAAAAAAAAAAAAAAAAAAAAAAAATTCGTATTGTAAATGCCCAAAGTAATTGTATCTGTAGTATGTGATGAAAAACTCGACAACTCCTGATGTACATTATGAAATTGAAACTCTGTAATTTGTATCTACCTCACATATGGAAATAAAAAATATCAAAAAAAAAAAAAAAAAAAAAAAGTTATTCTGTTTAACCCAATAAATCCTTTTGCACGGTTGGCGGAGCTGCAACACGCTCGCCTTTCACCTCTGCGGCCCGGGTTCGATTCACGGCCGGGGAAGCATGTGGAAAGAGTTCCTACCATTCTGACTGTGCACGGTGGTTTTCTCCGAGTCCTTCGGTTTCCTCCACCAGACATGTAGGTAGGAAGTATACGCCACGATCTGTGCCATGGAGAGTGATTAACATAGGCTTGGCCTGCTTCGCAATCCATGTAAAAGATATGGGTCTATACTATACTATACTATACTATACTATACTATACTATACTATACTATACTATACTATACTATCCTTTTCCAATCATGCATGGGTTGTTCAAATGATGTTAGAGTTTACGGGTAAATCAGTTGTTCTCTTGGTCCTTTTCCTGAGCCAATGTTCCATGAGGAAGAAAATTATCCTACTTTTTCCCAAACAAAAGACAATGTAAGTACCCGGAACACATCGATAAAAGATAGCTATGTTCTTGTGGCACGCCCTGAACACACAGATAAAAGACAGCTGTATTCTTCTGGCAGCTTTGTGTACACCCACAAAAAAAAAAAAAAAAAATGCAAGTAGAGCCCCTTCCCCACGTCAATGCCCATGAAACTTTGGGTCTTTTTTGCTGTGATTAACATTTACCACGAGCAGCTTGGCCATGATGACCACCCTCTGAACTATGCTCACGATGATGTCCTGCACCCAAATCATGTTTGTTTGTTGAAGAACCTGATCCCTGTGCTGCATCACGCCCTGGATGAACAGGCCTCCTATCATGTCCTCCACCATGGCCATGCTCTCCTCCAACTGACTTCTCAGCAGAAGTTCCCCGGCAAGTAAATGTGGTCTGTCGTGTGGATACAGGGGTATTGCTGCGTGCACTTTTTTGAGACTCACTTCGCCCTGATGATGAAGCATCTTCACTGCATGTGGCCAAAGTTCGACGAGATGAGACACTGGTACTCTCACGCGTATGCCCCCTGGATTCCCGCGTATTGCTCAACATGAGCGACCTCAGTCTGTTTAGAAGTTCTGCCAGAGGATGACGTCATTACATTGAAAATCATTGTGCCAACACTGGAACTGCTGGCAGATTTTCCTTTGCCGTCTTGTTTTGCTTCCCGTTCAGTCGTTAAATAGAAAAAAGAAAGAGTCGGAAAATATAGGAAAAGTAACTGCTATCAAGCAGGTCGGGAACTGATACACTTTATGCCAAACATTCATGATAGCATGTACTATTTTTGGTTCTTAAAAAAAATTCATGTAATCATGCTTAATTGGTTAAAGCTAACTTGCAAAATTAAAATATATCTTTTATTCTGATTTAACTGCTGCGATATTTTGTTATTTAATGTGTTTATACAACATGATAAGTTAACTAAAATTTCTTTGTAACCCACAAATTTTATATTCTGATATAACTTTTTATATTTTAATTTTCTTTTTTTATGTGTGTGTTTACACGTCATGTGAGATAACTAGAATTTCTTTGTAACCTCAAATGTATAATTGTTTCATTACTGCCGACCTTGACAATTATCTCAAATATTGAAAATAACTTCAAAAGTATATATTTAAGTCATGTGTTAAGAATTTTAATATAATTCACCATTTTCAGAAAACCATTTATGGCACAACACATGCACAAATTGAAAACTTCGTCAAAAATGTCGGTTATGATGGTAATATTGTCAATGTTTTGATCACATCGTATTTTTACATACCACGGCTTTCATAGGCAAAAGTAATTATATAACACTTGCTATAACCACATCAATTGAAAGCTCGACGATGTTAATCGTGACAGCGCTGCCTGCAAATTCTTGTTTGGCCACCATGACTAAATCATGTATTGCTGAGTAAATAATCAAAGTCACGGGAGATCGGTTTTGTTGTTCATCAACTGCTGACACATATGTCTTGTAATTTATTGCGTTGATCGCCACCGTGAATGAAGATCCTACAACAAGGCAGCGTCGTTTGTTTTTTTAAACACAGCTCATTTTACCTTCCTCATATCATCACTTGTGCCAATCACAATAAAAATTAGACAGAAACTAATTTTGATAGAAAAATATTGTCTTTATTGTACTTTGATCCATAAAAGGACATATTTTGGACTGGGTCAACGGCTTTCCTCGGCGCACTCTGATAGCGTACCAAAGACAGCCGTTGAGTGTTGAAATTTTATTCTGGTAAGTTTACCCTTTCAAATACCCGGTTGCTGCAGACCGGATTGAGCGGTTAAAGGGTTAAGGTGATCACGAAAGAACTCATCACTGGCAGTTCTTTCATGGGTACAAGTACGGTGCAAACCGGTATGCCCCGACGATATCATGTAATTTCTCGAGGCTTTGAATACCTCAATTTGCATAGCGCTTGAAAGTAACCCACACTCCCTCCTTATTACTGGCGATTTTAACGACAGATGCTAAGACTGGAATTCACCACATCAGGATAGTGACCTTGGCTTAGCACTTTTCAGCCTACTTCTTCAACACAACCTTTATCAGCTTATACAGGAACCTACAAGAACCACCGAATACTCAGAAAACCTGCTTGATCTTATTATCACTGACTCTCCTGGCCTGGTACTCAATAGTGGTGTCCTCACTCCTCTGTCAAATTCTGACCATGCGATTGTTTTCTGCTCTCTCTCTCACTATCACACTTAAAAGACCGCCCGTTCAAACGTCATGTTTGGGATTACAATAAAGCCAATTTCCGTGAACTTAATTGTACTCTCTTAACAGAACCTTGGAACACAGCCCATGAAGTCTATGATAACCTTGACGACATTGTTTCATACTGGTCAGAATTGCTTCTCTACTGCCAAGGAATTTTTACCCTTTAGAGAAGTCACCGTAAGAACTTCAGACAAGCCTTGGATTACTACCGAGATAAAAAAGCTTATTCATTTCCGCAATCGGGCATGGAAGCGTTTTAAGAATATAGCTAACCTGCCACGACCCTATACATTCGAGGTTTCCATGAAGGTCGAGAAGTTTTACCAGTTTTACAGGATGTCACGTAATCATGTCCTTAACAAAATTCGAAAATCGACGCGCTCTTACTTTAATCAATTCCGTTCTAAACTGGACGGTATCGAAATAAATCCAAAACAATGGTGGAGCTTATCTAAGTCTGTCTTGGGATCTAAAATCCACGAGGGGATTCCACCAATAATTGAAAACGACCAAATTATATCCTGCAATGAAAAAAATGTGATATTTTTAATAACTATTTTGCAAGACAGTGCACAGATTCTTCTGACATTGACTCCCACCATTGCCTGAATTTAGTCACCGCACTGAGTCTGGACTAACTGAAATCTTTTTTGGTGAGCAGGACGTTTTGAAAGTATTATTGTCTCTAAGACTTACTTCTGCAACCGGGCCTGACAATATTGGCAACATCCTTCTAAAAAATACTGCTCACTCCATCTGCAATTCTCTGACAAAAATATTTAAACTTTCTCTTAACCAAGCTTACTTTCCATTGTCCTGGAAACGTTCAAATATTTGTCCTGTCTTCAAAAAATCTAACAGACAAATAAATAGTAACTATAGGCCAATATCCTTACTCTGTAATGTTTCTAAAGTCTTTGAACGCATAATGTTTAATGCCCTCTATGAATATTTAACTGCAAACCATCTCCTCACACACAAAAATTCAGGTTTCAAGGCAGGCGACTCAACAATCAATCAACTTGTCTACCTACTTCATATTATCTATAACGGTCTAGAGTTATCAAAAGAGGCCAGAATGGTATTTCTTGACGTCTCTAAGGCATTCGACAAGGTATGGCACCCTGGACTCCTCTTCAAACTCAAGCAGCTTGGCATATCAGATCATCTTGTTACCTGGGTTGAAAGTTATCTATCGAATCGCCTCCAAAGAGTTACTATTCATGGTTAATCTTCTTCCTGGCTTCCTATCCAGGCTGCAGTGCCTCAGGGCTCTATCCTTGGGCCCTTCCTATTCTTGGTTTATGTAAATGACCTAGTGGACAATCTCACGTGCGAAGTGAGATTGTTCGCTGATGATACTAGCATACTCGAAATTGTCAATAACCCTGTTCAATCCTCACGCCACCTGAACACCAATTTGTCTCTAATACATTACTGGGGCTGGCTATGGCAAGTGTTATTCAATGCCACCAAATCACTATCTGTTATATTTTCTGTGAAACAAGTGAAACCTCATCATCCACCAGTTTCCTTGCGTGGGTCTCCGATTCCTGAGGCAGACATTCATACACATCTCGGAATCACCTTGAGTGGTGACTTATCCTGGCAAGCCCATATCACACGGATTACCAATAAAGCTGGTCAAAGAATTTCCTTACTACGTAGGTTCAAGTATAAACTGTCACGCAAATCCCTGGTCAAACTACATTGTTCTATGATCCGTCCAATCCTTGAGTACGGCTGTGTTTTATTCGACAACTGTGGTAAAGTGCTGTCTGATCGATTGGAATCGATTCAGTATAATGCCGCTAAAATTTGTACAGGTGCCTTGAAACATACATCACATCTTAATTTACTTCGTGAACTTGGGTGGTCATCTCTTGCAGACAGATGTAAATACTTCAAGCTTGTCCTCTTTTACAAAATGTACCACAAACTGACTCCCTCTTATCTATCTAATCTAGCACCCCCTCCTCCTGTTGGTCGTGCTCTCCGACATTCAATGACAGTGTGCCCTGTTAGATGTAAAACATCGCGTCTGTCTAACTTTTTTCTCCCAGATGCTATCAAACAGTGGAACAACCTGCCTTCCGACATTAGAGATTTGCTTTCTCGGGATATATTCAAATCGAAACTACTCTCTTAGCCACAGACACTGTTCCTGAGTTCTATCTTCATGGGGACAGATTTGCTAATATTTGCCACACGCAATTACGCCTAGGATTTTCTAGACTAAATTCCGACCTTCACAAAGTTCACATCCTTCCTGACCCATCCTGTGCCTGTTCTTATCCACCTGAAGACTCAAAGCATTTCCTACTCTTCTGTCCCTATTACTTCGTTCAGAGAAACAAATTACTGAATACTGCTATTCCTTTGATTGCTCCGGGGGTTAGCCCGCATCTTATAATTCATATTGGTAGTGATAGGTTAGTTGAAATATTTCTCTGTGGCAGTAACGAGCTTTCCAACTGCCTGAATATCCAGATCTGTGATGCTCTCCATCACTACATTATTGACACCAGGCGCTTTAACGACTAAATGTTTCCGTTACTGTTACTGTGGTGATCATCGGTTGGACTATGCAAATTTATTTGTGTCACACCTTTCTTCTTTAACGGGTAAATATTGAACTCAATTCATATTGGTTTAACTTGTATCTTACAAGTAATCAAACTTTCATATTCGTACAGAGTTTCTATAGATATAATACCTTGGTAACATTTGTTTTGTAAAGTGTGTCTTGTATAAACCTACTGTGTGTCTCCATATTCTGGAGAACCCATGTATTAGTCATCTCGATGTACTATAGGGCTATCCATATTAAATAAATACGTTTAAACTAATTCTAATGAAATGTACGACTCAGTTCTTCAGTGATTTCCAAAAGAGACAACGCATTGTTCCATTGGGTATAAAGTTCTATTGGTTTTCCAGAGATATTTAAACTTGTGGACCCTTTTACATTTGTTTTCTAATGTTCTTGACACGCCTTCAGTTCCATCTAAAGAGTCTGTGAACAGCCTTCAAAGTACATCGAGGGATGTTTCTGACCCAGACCATTCCATCTTAGGAATCACATTTATGCTATACTTGAATAGAGGTCTTTCTAAATTGAATTTGCAATTATTATAATTGTATGCTAGTGACATCCATGTAAAACTCTGGAAAGGAGTTGCGTAATTAGAATGCAGTAATTATTTGTCTCTCAAACGCTAATACCATCCATAAACATCAATGAGGCATTTGATGACCAACCTCTGATAGAAACCCTTTTTATTGTGCGCCGGATGTGACCCAGAAATAAAGAGGCTACAGACTTAGACAAAGACACCCCTTACCACTGTAACACCAGATAAATGAACGTAAGCAAGCGAAAGTGAATTGAGCAAAAATGCTATATATATCCTAGTTTGCCTTTGAAGCACTTGTAAGAAGACTAGTGCAACCTTTAAGCATACCGAAACAATCATAAATTCAAATGAACTTTTGTTGTGATGAGCCCTGAAGACTAAAAGGTATCAATTTCATGTAGTTTCATGATTAATATGTATGATCAGAGATGAGGACTATGTACCAAAATATCACAGTATACCAATCAGACTCTAAACTAAAACTGGCATGCCGTCAGAGCTGATATTCACATTTTTCAATGCATGTTCAGCTTACTGGATTTCGCATAACATACAACAGTATCTAGACGACGCTAAAGATCACTTACCAACCTTTTATGTCCTTCAGGTATGGAAGGAAGGTCTTGGTGAGGACGTATGTTTTGATCAGATGATTATTGAGTATTTCAGTCAATTGTTCCAGCTTTGTGCTACCTATATTGCCCCCCCTGAAAATAATTAGATAGATAGATAGATAGATAGATAGATAAATAAATAAATAAATAAATAAATAAATAAATAAATAAATAAATAAATAAATAAATAGATAAATAAATAAATAAACAAATAAATAAACGTATTGCATTGATAATATTGATAATTGTTATAAATCTGTAAAGACGGTTGTACGAACATCCAACTAAGATATCAGAAGAATAGGTCAAATTATGTTAGTATGCACTTATAGTTGTAGGTATAGTTTCAACTCTTCTTAACCTCATTTAAATGACCCCCAAAGTACACCCAGAAACATCTTTACAAGACCAACGTATTTTGGGATGAAAGTAGAAAAAGACATGATGTAGAGGCAAATACATAACCTGATTTTACCGAGTATTTTGGTTTAAATTATGAAAAGTTAATCCTTGAAATTCCATCCAAAGATCACAGTGAGTGTTAGTTGTGTCATGATTGCACATAAACGTACTTCAGTTATGAAGTATATCTAGCAGAACTCTGATCACTATATTTTTTGCTAAAAACATGTTTGAAAGAGGTTTCTGACTTTCTATGCACATGTGAAAAATATGTAATTGGAATACATTCTGAATCCTCAAATGCATACCAGTTCATATGTAGTTCTATCGAGCAATTCGTTAACAATATAAAACATGGTCACAATCTGTGCAGCTACAAATGATCTAACATTTTTTTTGTTTTTTTAAAGAACAGCCGACGTATAATGGGTATAAGAATACATGAACTCCTCCTGCCCCGGCAAGACAGAAACATGTTACGGAGGGGAGCCCAGAACACATCAAGTTACACTTTAGCGATCTGATTACACTACAGCACAACCCACACATCTTGAAATCTATGAATATAATACACACCTTCACAAATATTCCCCAGCAGGAAACAACATGCACCAGTTTCTCTTTCTGTCCTACAATGAACTTCAACAACTGATTTGCAGCCTTCTCACTTGACATGTCCACCTGAAATCAAATATTCAAATTGGATGCATTTGAAAGTTAAGCTGAATTATTGTCATTCCTTTATCTTCAAAAAGGGGCACGTACAATGTAGGAACAATTCAACGTCTTTGTATGCTATGTGGAAGAAAGTAACAGTATTGGTTTAAACATTTTTTATTTCAAAAGAAAGCAATATATAGACATACAGAAGTTAAGAATACATTTGAAATGTCACTACTCCTGCACGCTTTATTATGCTTTGACCTTCGTAACTGAAAGTTTCTTTATCACTAGTAATAACACTCACAATACCATAAAAAATACAATTTCAAGACTCGGCAAAGTAACAGTCTTTATGCTCATGTACAAAGTCACAATTAATTGCATAAAATCAACATCAAAATACTCGGCATGAGATCATTACTATGTTTATTTTTTAGTTGTTTTTTTTTCTCACAAACCCCAATATTTACTTGGATTTTCAACCTGCATTTAGGAAACTCATCTAAATTGGCATCTTCATCTTTACACCTCTTCATCAAAAGACGTGTCTTGTGGTTTTATTGTTTATTCACAATATTCACACCACTTACCAAGTTCACATGTATGACAATCCATGCAGAAGGATTTTACTCATACCGCAAAATAACGATTTAAATTGTTGAATTTGCCTCGCTTGTAAAAATGGACTGACAAATTTGTTTATCATATGTATCCCTGATCATATTTCATACGAATATTACTGTGATTGATATTATTTAGAAGAAATGATTTTCTTTTGCATTGGGCGGATAGTGCAGTTGTAATGCGGCAAGTCCATTCTTTCATAGGGAAATGTATCATCACAGGCTACTCTACAGACACAGGCTGAGACCTCTGTGTTCATGTTTGCAAGCACTGTGCAAGTATGTTGCCAGATTAGTCCATGCGAGTACAAGGTAACATTGCTGAGATGACATCAGAGAATATGCCGGTAAAGTGGCTAAACACTAGTCGTAATTTATTTTGCAATGCTTTTATCTTTATGGTGGACTTGATTGGTCCCAATTTATAGAAACTGGTATAAATGGCACTACATTGCTCACGCAGATGAGATCTTTTGATTTCCTTTCATATCTTTTCAACAATTAAATTTAACAACCTTAATCTTATGACAAAAAGGGGACACGTTCTCGCTAATGGTTCAACAAATATACTATAATAGAAAATAATTATTTGTGACAAAGTCCGATAATTTAGCGATTCATGGAATTATGTACACATACAAGGGTATATGGGGTTCACGGTTGGCGGAGCTGCAACACACTCGTCTTTCACCTCTGCGGCCCGGGTTCGATTCACGGCAGGGGAAGCCGCAAGTGGAAAGAATTCCTACCACTCAGGTTTTCTCCGAGTTCTTCGGTTTCCTCCACCAAGCAAGTAGGTAAGCAAGTATACACCCAAATCTGTGCCATGAAGAGTGATTATTAAATGCTAGGCCTGTTTCGAAATCAATGTAAAAAATATTGGTCTATACCTTTTTCAAGTGTGTACACGCCATTAGGGCGATCAAACTTTACGTTTGTTGCTTAACAGGCTCATGCACATGGATAATATAGTAGAGATAAATCTTGCAGACCCTTGGAACAGGTCTGCAGATTTAGGGTGGTAATGCTGAAAGTAAGCCGAGCCTGCATGGCCTCAGAAACACTCGAATTTTAGCGTCTTCACACTCACTTTTTTCGCCATTTCCTGGCAACAGAGAGCCTTAAATCACTGTGCTCTTCTATAAAATTTTATCAGACGTACAACCCAGTTAGGATAAAAAGGACCAGGTCTATTCAAGTGCCACATGTTCATTTTATGATCAAACTCCATTTACGCCACTATCAAGAAACGTGAGTATAATTATGACTATTAATATGGACACTTAGTCTGACCATGTAGAACTAATACACTTTAATACAAATAATTTCCAAAAATAATTGCAGGTGCTTTGAGATTTCGATGTTTTCAATTGGTCTCCACAAATGATACTCAATACAAAACATGCAAATTAATTTCTCACAACAAAGCATGGGGCTCACGCCTGTCAGTCACGGAGGAAACATGGGCATATCACTGTGATGGACAAGGTCAGATAAATCTCTCTCACAAAATCAGTGTGGTTTACAGAAATTTGTGTTTATAAATATGAAACTCTATTTGTGCTTCCTAAATTGGTCACAAGAATAAATTTCCATGTACCTGGACTAAGTATTCTTCATTTTCAAAATATCAGTAATATCCCGCCGCCCTGCGCAGCGACCTGGTTTTTGACAGGCGAGACTATGGTTATTAAGACAAAAAGGGATACAGTTGTGGTAGAAAACTATATGCATGCCTCGTACCGTTCTCTGTCTCTCAAACTGGAAGCTCGAGGCACAATGACTTATTTTTGGAACTAATTACCGTCTAGTATGAACACAATTGTCATGAAAAAGTATGAATGAGCAAAGGTATTCAACCTATTCCTGTTGGCACCTCTGAAAAACACATGCATGTTGGTATACCCGCCATCCTGTCAGAATTAATGTTTAAACATTGTTTGCCAAAGATCAGTTTCATCTTAGTGTTTGCAAGATTTAAATAAAGGATAATAAAGATTATACATGCATACATACAAATTTTCAATAAGCATGAGATACGACTTTTTGTCTCATGTCTGTATGTATTGTTTCGAATAGAAGGCAGTGCAGTGTCACTCACAAAAACACTTTTCACACCTTTCCGCTGATGTATGATATTCTTGAAAACCCATACTTTATTACGGGTGATCATGCATAGAGACTCAAAGCATATTCTTGCTCCGGACCCCATTTATATATCTGCGCGTTATGCATTGGAAAGGGACTTTAGTTTGCTTTGTCTCCACGTCCAGCAACCGTGTTCAGACGTGAATCTCCGCCCTTTTCTTTGATTTAGGACCATCACCTCTTCCTGCAAATATTTCATTTTCTTGTCAGAATAAGACTGGGTCAGTAGCTTTCCTTGGCGCAGGATAATATGACAGGTCCTTATTACAATTAGCGCCAAAATAGTGTTTATTGACTAGATAATTGTTTACAAACATTGAGGCAGTCAAGAAATGTGTATACGGACGCTTTGGGCCTTTTGAGCGGGAAATTATACTGCCAAGTGAAACAAGATAGTGGAGGTACACAAACTATATCTTTGACATCAAAATGAAGGGAATGTTATTTAATAACATCTAAGGAACCACTTCATGGTTTGGCTGGGTAACATAGGCTACGACCGTCTCCTTTTATAAGTTTAACTGAACTTAAGTTGTGCATACAACAAGTTTGACTACAGTTGGTGGTTTGACAGCTTCAGTTCTTCATTGTTCTTTACCAGTCGCAGTCCCAACATATTGTACATGAACGTTCATCTCATTACAAGCTGACAAAGGTCTATGCGTATGTAGGCTGGAGATATAGGAGATGTCCAACAGATTTTCGTTTTCGTTGTTCAGTTTATCATCTTTCACATAGGTTGTTTGTTATAATCTGTTCGTACCTTTGTTCGGTTCAATCTGTAACATGCAAAATTAAACCTCCATATAACTTCTACCCATGAAGTCCAACATGGCTGCCGCAATACAAAGAAAATGTGGAAATTACAAAAAGTGTCAAAAGTGTAATTTACAGACAGAAATGTTACACAAAGCGACGGTTATTTCTGTTTCACAGTTTTTCAAAGAGCGCCACGGAACATACCCGCTCGCCTCGCTGTTCAATCTCGCCATCCTTTGTTTTCTCAAACTGCAACTTTAATCCCTAAATTGTCAAACTCTACAGTTGCTTCAATCATACCATGTAGTGACAGAATATCCAACTGACGCTAATTATCCATTTAACAGGGAAGATTAAGAAATCAAGAACTCTAAGTAAATATTCTGATAATACTGAGGAACGCGTGTCAAGCAGAAAGGACTCCTCAGGTAACAAGCAGCGGTTTGGGCACAACATTCTGGCATATACTGTGAAACATCGTTATAACGACGCATAGGTATCTGACATATTCACTGGACAACACAAATTTCGAGGGATTTTAAGTCAAATTTTTTGCTATCTGACTCATTTATTTGATATATTAAGATATTTGACATATTTTGAAATGGTATTATATGCCAGTTTAGCCATAAGCCTTAGAATATTTGCAGTCCTATGGATGACTGATGATGCCGTGCAGGGTCACCTTTGGCCTGTTGCATTATTGAAAAAAAAATGCATTTCTGACGTTTTTAGGAATACTTGGGTTCTACACTTAAATAACAACAATTAATATTTTGCTGCAATTTCTGACTGTTATAATAATTTTTGAGCTCTCTGAATCTGGGCCCTAAAGGTGCTTTAAGTTATCGATCTGGAATATCGTTGATAAAACCTCTCTGGTGATGGTAATCAGTTGGCGACTGATTTTTTTCAATGCAGATTACTAACATAGCTTAAAACCTGCATACACACGTGAAGAAGGTACGTACATAGAGATAAGAAAATTTGTCATGGTAAAATATTTCATGCCTTCGCCTAAGAGGGAGCATTGTGTTGCCACTACTGTAGATGGCTGTTCACACACAACATAATTTTAACAGAGGTATATGTCGATCAAGGTAGGCGGGCGTTACAGTTGATGAAATCGAAGCTTTAAAAATTAGAAAATGAATTCGAAGTGATAATATAGTGGACGATACAGGCAGTTATGATTGAAAATGATTATTCCTGCCGGAAAATAACATGCAAACAACATCAAAAACATCAATCAACTTACAGGCGTTTCATTGGTGTATTTTTTCGAAATATACGGAAAAATACTTGTACAAAACAGAAGAATAATACAAACTGTGCGGTCTTTTGAAATATAACGAAATATTGATACATATAATGCTAAAGAACCTCCTAATGATAACGTTTTGACCAAAACAAATTAGTAATTACCATCTAGATATTCTTATTTATTTAGAAGGACATGAAAGATGTGCCCATGTTGCTCTTGATTGCAGAATTTACTTCAAACATACGCTGCTTATGTTGAGGTTCCATACCTTTTATTACTTTTGAGAAATAAAAACTTGAATATGTTTTTTATCGTTTAATAATATTTATGAACTGTATGAGTGAGCACCATATTCCATGTTTACAACCACTATACACTTCTTGACTACTTTGTAATGTCATATCAGAAAAAAATGATGAATACAGTCTGGTTTGAGTAAATTAGGTAGTTCATCTTTCGAATTTTACTATCACTAGCCTTACATCCCGAACCTTTATGATTCTATTTTGCCATTCAAATTTAAAATAAATAAATAAATCTCTTTTAATAGTGTAATTCAACACATTTACCATACAATCGACAACTGTAATAATACAAAGTAAATCACACGGAATTAATGTGCACAAACATTTTTCTCCCACATTTCATCTTTAATGAACAGTTTATTTGTAACCCTGTTCAGCAGGAGCTTGCCGTTTGCATTGATCCAACAAAATTCATTGCTTTTCCCAAATGTAAATAGTGTCAATGTAAGATGACACATGAGCTTATAGCATTACGTGACACTTTCCCAATGCATTTTATGCTACATATGCAGACTATGTTGCAGTTTATGTTCTTTCTTGCGTAGCCATAGGATATATATGTTACATATATATGATAGATTATTTTTATATGCAAACCTGAATGGTTCAAATGATTTAATACAATACAGTAAATTTTGATAAAAATATTTCGTTAAATTCTTCTTTTAAAACCCATTAATCCCCCTTTTGGCCATTTTATCACGTGTAAACAGGTACTACATTTAGCACTTAACGTTTCATTGTAACCTATGCAGGAACATGGATAAGACAGATAGCTTCATTTAACACGTAAGTGAGCCATTCCAACTTTTTCTATTAACACGTGCCTTTTTATTTAACTTCGTACTCTAAGAGTAACATTTTACTGACTTTTATGGGTTACAAAACCCTTAGTAGGAGGACTGGTATATTGCCTTAATATATCTACTTTCGCTTTTCGTTTGGCATTGCTCTTTGCAGGGCAGACAAAACCAGGTGCTGACAGTGTTGGCACAAAGTTAACTGAGTCTGTGAGTGGCAGAGGACAAGTTGTCATCACGGTACGATGCGGACAGTTGGTGATTGGCTCGCAATTAGGACCATTGTCAATTAGTTACAAATGGCAAGGACTGAATTCAGTTTGATTCTCCAGGAAAGTGCCGCAGTATGTTAGTTCATTAAGTGATTTTACGTCTTTCCTTTCTTCTCTGCTGAGTGATTGGCTCTCGCCTGTTATCTGCTTACCGATTCGCTTTTCTCTGTTATTTGTTTACTGATTGACATTCCTCACTGATTGTATTACTCATATTATCTGCTTACTGATTGGTTGTCGTCTATTATTATATTGTAAACATGTTTATTTCATCTGGATAGCCCCACAGTTACCTTAAGCTAATCAAGCGGTTCTCCAGACATACAATGGCACCACAAATACATTTGCAAAACTAACAGGACAAAACTGTACGTAAAACGTAAACGCCTTGATCCATTAGTAAAGGTATGCACTGCTTTACAACTGTTTTCGTTTCATTTGGTATCAAGATCTGGAATTCCTTCAAGCAATATTTTAACAAAATGTTCCTTATCGATTTTCGGGGGAAGTTAAGGAATATACCTTGGTGCCACATTTGAAGTTTTCTCTTATAATAGCTTAGAACGATGGCCAGCATGTGGGTGGCAGTCCAAGAATAATGTGCAGTTGATCAATTTTGTTCACACAGACCCATGATAGATCAGGTAAAAATTTCACTTGAAATAGATGAAAATTAAAGCAAGGGTGACCAAGACCGGCAACTATTCGGAAAACGTTGACAAAAGGCATAATATGGTTTAGGTTTATCCTAAAATACTAATAACTTCAAATTTGGTTTAAAAGGAGACAATCTTTTGTTATCTGCTAATTCATGTCTTTCCTCTATTATCTGCTTACTTATTGTCTTTTACCTGTGATTTGTTTACCGATTGCTTTTCCTCTATTATAGTTTTATTGATTGTCTTCCATCTGTTATTTGCTCACTTATTGTCTTTCCTCTGTTATCTGCCCACTGACAGTTCACCAGTGCGTTGCATTGTTACCAGAATTATACTTCAGAGGTCTCATTTGTACAAAACTACACAAACTTACCTGTTTCATAGGAAAGCAGCTAAGTGGTATCATGCCATCGGGAAGATTGGTATGCTGGGTATTTCTAATGCAGCGACATGTATCTGCCCATATCATAAACTGGTAGCCCATATACCAGGGCTTGTTGCCATACTGAGTCAAAAAAAAAAAAAAAAAAAATGGAAGTCTACAAAGCAGACATGTAAGCATTTTTTGTGTTATATTTATGTATCTTACAGTTTGAGTTTTCAATATGAGAATATGGTTACATGTTCTCTTTTTTTTTCTCAAAGCTTTGACTGGGCATATGCCATTTAGACTCCAAAAGGCATATAATCTTTAAATGAGTACTGGTAGATTAACTTATAACATTGGCGTGACAGGGAAATATATCTGTAAAAGTGGCGTGACAGGGAAATATGTCTGTAGTTTTCGTAGTTGTATGCCACACATGTTTATGAATTGGTGTAAGGACAATTGATAGGCAAGATGCATGGAATCACCCAGTATAGAGCACTTTGTTAATAACCCCTTGTAGGAACGGAGCTAATATTTCTGCACCACTTTCAAACATATCAGTGATGATACTGTGGGCTCTTTGGGTCTTTGCGTAACTTTAACTTTTGGATGGGAAGACAAATTTCTCCACAGATAATTTTAAAACAACGTACAGTAAAGGAACTCTAAGACCATGGTGACTTTTGAAAACAATTTCACCTCTCAACAAGCAAAATTATTATGTTTAACAGCAGAGGCCCGAAACTTAACCTGCGTGTTTTCAACTTGGCCCCTGGACGAATTGAAGCCATTTTAAAATCCAACCTTAACGACATAACATAGTTTAAATGAAAACAGTTCTGTGAAAATGATAAGGCTACCCTCCCAATCACTGCCTTTCTGTCTTTAATTATGCCTATGTTCCCTATGGCGGCTGGCTGCTGCTCTTACTAGGGGTTTAACTCTACAATTTTTTTATGGTTCTCTGTGACAAACAATCTTTACAAAGGGAGCATGTACAATTTTATAAATATAGTTTGAGAGTTAAAAACATTTACAGGCACACTTTATGAAGCTTGGTTTATATATTTTGGGAGCTTGTTTTATATTTTGGAATGTTCATTGAAAAGCCACAAATGCAACAGCAAGAGGGGAACCGGGTAGTTATATGACCAAACTCTCATTGAACTCATTTTATTCCGTACAACGGAACAGCTGGGTCTGGAACCAGCATCCTTCGGCACCAGCCACCTGGCTGAAATGGGAAATGCATGTTTTCTCTGTACCTAACCTCCCATCTCAAAAGGAATGGTTCAATGGAAGTAGGTATACGTGAATTTCATAATCGACACTGCTCAGTTCATTTTATTTAACCTGGTACCATTACTGTATTCGCAGTTGTCCCAGAGCTGTCCATGTGTGGTACAAGCAGTATTCATTATGTAAAACTATTAAATACTGCTCGAATCTACACACATACAAGTACCACCTTGGAAGTTACGTGCTAATCTCGCTTGGATATATATGTTTATATATATATATACACACACACACACACACACATATATATATATATATATATATATATATATATATATATATATATATATATATATATATATATATATATATATATATATATATATATATAAGAGTTTGAATTGTGTGGAGAAACAAAAAACCTAGAATAATCTTGATGGTAATAATACTTTTCGCACCCTTTCATTGTTGAGACAATAAATTATCGCAGAAAATGTGTACCGCAGACTGTACAATTTAAGCCAGAGGTTTCATTGCTATAGCACACGTGTTTAAGTTTAATGGTGTCTGTGCTTCTTCACAGTTATTTTAAGTGTAACTAGTGCCTCCGGCTGTGCCCAGGTAACAAATTAAACTGACGTCAAAGGAGGTAATGTGCAAAAGGGGAAAGAACATCCATTTTCAACATGTTTCAACAAATGTCCAAGTTACCCCAGGCCTAACAAAAATATATGTGTGGTTCTGGTAATCTGACACACCCTAATAAAAAGGCCCGACCCTAAATTTAATAGAACAAAAAAAAATTACTTTAAAGCCGCACTTCCCTAATAAATATTGATCTACCCAGGCCAGTGCTACAAACTCAGTCAGAGACCCTAGTGGCCCAAAACGTGGCCCAGATGTGACCTGCACGGCCCAAAGGCCCGAAGACGTGGGGCGGGGAGGTGTTCTGGGGGCATTCCCGCCCCCCCCCTACAAAAATATTTAATTTGAGCATGCAAAATGTTGCATTCTGGGGACTTTCGAGTTTCTTGCCTTCACATGGTTGACAAAATCACATCATTTTGGTCATTATTCTACTGATTTGGTTATTTTCCCTCAGATTGTACCAAAATGTGATGAAAATTAGTAAAAAATAAATTAAAAGAAACATTGCTATGTTATCAATTAAGGACAGATAAGACACCAAACATAAATCCCACTTAAGTCAATCCTAGCTCAAAATGTATTTGCGTTAGGATAACAAATCATATATGTGTGCAATTGTCATACTCCAAAGAATTTATATGTCCCGTATTTGGGTGTCTGTGATGTTAATTGTTAAATAAATAATTGAAAGTTGACCGCAAAGCATCCACCCAGAAATGTCGATATAAGTCAATAATTATTTGTGATAAAATCATAATTACACTTGTTTCTTAATTCTAACACATTGACAACAACAAAAAAAAAAAAAAAAAAAAAAAAAAAACCCGATCCTGTGATTTTTTACGTTTGGTTTCGTTTTTCTGTTATCCATCCTCAAAGTTTGACGTTTCAACTTTCCCTTTGAATTTCAACATGTTCATTTTGTTCATTTCATAGAAAAGAAAGAAGCAAAATTTAGAAAATCGCTGAATCAGTTTTGCAGTTCGGACATTACAGAATCAAAGGCCGCTGATCCGATCAAATTTCGCCCAGCTGTTTTCTTGGAATAACCATTCATAGGTGGGGTTCTCGTCCTATTATCCTTTCTGAGAAAACAAGCTTCAAAGGCCTTTGATGTTGATCATTTGCCTCTGAACAATACCATTTGCTCAAGTTGAGCTAATATTTGTACATAACGTAGTAAACATCGTCCTTGAACATTTGGGGAGGTTGTCAATCGATTCTTGGCCAATCACATGAATAAAAGAGTCTTTGAAGTATGGAAAACATTATTCGGCGATCTGTCAAACGGCGACAGCGACAGTCTGGTTTTAAAGTGTGACATCATAGAGCGGCCCTGCGGGCCCCGTGACCTCAAGCCTGGCAACAAAAGTTGTGTTGCCTTGCTTCCGTTGGGCGGCGTACGGCCGCTCGTGGTCAGTGGACGGATGGTGGGTTTGGTCTTCCGCCCTGTACCTCTTCATCCCGTTTTTAGGGATAGTATTTACTCCTATCTGTATACTTTATGTAGTTAGCTTCTTAGAATTGTCTGTACACTTTAATTAGTTAGCTTGTCATTATTTGTAGTTATTTTCTCAATGAGTTTCATTTCTCTTTCCAACATCAGTTTTGTAACACTATTTTGTGTATTTTCGCTGCGGTTTACGTTTATGCTTATTTCGATGTGTTTATCTGTACTTTTATTTCCTCATCCCCGGGTTTCGATAAAATATTATCATGTACGTGGGTATTGTTGATTAAAGTGCCAGTTTTCCCTCCGCCTGTTTTTGGTGTGCTGGACCACTGGGGTAATGCATCGCGGCACGGCCTTTGAAGGGATACCGTCTGACGATTCCCGCTCCTCTTTAACATTTAAAGTCTCCCTTCATTAGAACGCAAAACAAGTAAGATAACTATAAAGTAAACCACAAAGGCTATGATATGTTAGCATGTTTGCATCTTTCCCCTGCCCACAAACATACTTTCGGCATGCCGCCTGATTTCGTATTGCCGCCGACTCTAAGAGAAAGAACATTCATCTTGTAAAAACCATTAAAATATCAAAATCGGCTATGCAAACGTTTCTGGTCTCCCACCTGTCCTTGAGATAAGACAAATTTTTTATTCATACATGTAAGGCTTTAGAGAATTTTTGCACGCATATTATGTTGTTATGAAAATTAACAAATAAATTTTCTCCCAATTAGTAAGTTGTGTATTTTCTTTATAAAGGCAAGTAGAAAAAATACATTACAATAATTACTATGCTTGAATATACTTAGCTTTTATCACTGAATGTTGAAGGAAAAAAATTATGCACATATACAAACTGTATGCCAGGATGATGCAATATAATTGCTGAAAGCACACCAAACTATGTTGCATGAAATAGGAGTTCCAATGCGGAGGGAATCTTGCCTTGGCTTATTATCACGGTGAAACACAACATGCAAATAGCAGAAATGCCAGTATGAAATCGGAAAAATATTAAGTTGCTTTGCACAGGTTTGTAGCTGAAATGCTTTAATTAATTATGAATTGAAAGATTGATCGAGATTTTCGATAAATTAATATGTAAATAAATATAAGCACCAAGGGGGTAATTTTTATAACTCTAGGGACCTGCTATATATATATATAAATTGCAGGTCCCTGATAACACTAAGATACTGAAACTATAAATATATAAAGCAGTCTCTCTCCAGTACTCTCATCTGATGCATCAAGATCGATTTCACCTTTGTTTTGAAAATGTTCTTACATTCTCTCTCTTTGATACACCCTGGCAGGTTCTGCATGGGAATAGGTATCATCATGGTACAGTAGTACCGTCAATTACCGACTCCAGTCCCCACCTTGTCAAAACGACCATATTTCCTTGGCATGGGCGCTTTTGCTATGTTAATTGACCTGACGCACAATACCATGGTGCTGTCCAATTGCTGCAGCATATTTGCATTCCCTTGGATTATTTTCTCAATAAACTTCTTCACATGTGAAACACTTATTTTGGATAAATTCCGTAGCATTTTTTAAGAGCTGTGATGCAAAATTTTGCTACAATGCTCCAGTTGGACAGCCTTAGACGAGCTGCAACATGTGACCGACCAGCAGAATCACTCCACAAACAACCATCCGTAAGAAAAAAAAGGTCGTTCAAATCAACAGTAACCAAGTTGTAAGAAAACGTTAACAGAAAGCTGGCCAAGTTGTACTGTTATTTTGTAGCAAAGTCAACTCAAACACAGCATTTTATTGCAACTTGTCTCGACGGTCAACTTCGGCCGGGGGAAAAGTATACTGCTGCATATAGCCACGATGGGTGCAGTGTCCGTTTCTAGTTGCAAGGAATCAGGTGTCCGTTTTCCGAGTTACCGGAGCAAGCGGTCGTCTACGTATTTTTAAAAGATGACTTACAACCTGAACTTTAATCTGCCCGCTCGGTTATGAAGCAGTCATCATCGTTAGTTATAAATGCAACACTAAGGTACGCATGCACACACGTTGATCACCATTTTAAACATGCGCAATGTATTGTGGGAAAGGAAAATAACAGTTACTTGTGGCCACGCATTTTCAGCACGGTTCCAGGTGTCCATTCTCCGAGTAACCAGGGTAAATGGTCGTTAAAGAACTTTTAAAACATGACTTACTGTCTTAAATTTAAACTGCCCGCTTGTTTGAGTCTGAAGCAGTTCTAATCTTTAGTTACAAATCCTAAGGCTACACGGCACGCTCGAGCGCCATTTTGAACATTGCACAATTAATGCATTGATTGCGGGACAGTCTCACAAAAGTACACTTGATTTGGATATCAAAGTGAATCACGGCCACAGCGTATATATCATCATTGATGCTCTGAAATAAGTGCAAAATAGATACTTTTGGTTTCATATGTTATAACCCTCTTCCCACCCCCAATCAGCTAGATCGTCCCAATGCTCATTTACAAACCATTGGTATAAGGTGTAGAACTCTATTTTCACACTGGCAGCCAAGTCAATTGGCTATTTTGAAGAGGTAGCGTCCAAAATATATGTGTGATTAGTGTTAAGGGAAGGTTAATTTGTCGAATGAATGTAGTGTACAATATATGATAGGACTTTGCCAGAGTGAGCATTACCTGAAAAATGTAAGCACAACGACAAACAGTGACCAGTTTAGGCCCCATAATTAGGATTTTGTATCAGACATAGCAGTCGCCCTGAGGCAATGAAATAAGGGTCAGCAATAGGCTGACCGCAAGCGCCCCACTCACACATAGGATATTAATTAAGGTTTTAAAAGCACGTTTGGTTTGACTTTATCACGATTTTTACCGACATGCCAAAGATTCAAATATCATCCAAACAATCGTATGTGTCAGCTTGGTATACACACTGACGAAACGAGTAGGAAATATGTTCATGTTTTGAATAATAAATCTCGAAAATAAGGAAAGCAAACTGTAGATTTCAGCACAAGTTACTTGTAAACTGAATTGATTTTGTAGGCTAGCATCTATTGCAGAGTTTTCTGCAGTCTTCACATCTTTAGACTGCCCCCAGTTAGTTTCATTTGTTATGAACACCATGGTGGTTGAACATGCTTAAAAATTTTATAAATCAAGCCCCGAGTAAGGCTGAATAAGGAAAATATGACATCTTTGTTATATATAATCTCTTGTGTTTACGCATGCTATTTAAAATGAAAAGGAAACTTAATTTCCCCTGTTCAGATCCACTTGGTTACAAAGACATATGTGGTGCACAAATTATTGAAACATAATGTTAGAATCTGGTTGTTATATGCCTCATGTGTTTTAATGTCTGTAGGGATATGTGGGACCAACAGGGACTCGACAGCATGGTCGGTGAGTGTCCAGCTCAGTAATTCAACTATTCAACCACGGCCAGTGCTAATTACCGGAACGTAGTGTGTTATTCTTGTTATTAATACAGTATTTCGTGACAATCATTACCCCCAAACATCACATAAGCCAGTAAATCAAACGTGTGAGAGCTCTGAGCTTAAACAATGGACACAAAGGAAGATTCAAATGTGCACTTCTTTTCGCAAAGATTCTGTCAGTTCATTTGATTCATGATGACTGAATGCCGGTATATTTGTAATGCATTGCTACCCAAGTTCATTAACCTCTTAGGGATCTGCCTTTGCCAAAAATGAGATCACTGCGGAGTAGACGAATATACAAAGTCTTTGTTTCCTGTTTGCACCAAGTCAACAATTTTCTTCGGCGTGTTTTAGGCGCATTGCCCCCCAAAGCTCGCCGAGGAAAGCTATTGACCTGGGTTATTATATTCTGCGTAATTGCGGGCATGTTGCTACTTGAATGAAATGTCTGTTTACAAAGAACATGAATCATGTTGCCTTATTGTAATTTAGAGCAGTTTGTTTTAATCTGTCCGACTTTAGCTGCAGTTCGCACTGAAAGAGTAAGCTGGATCTTTTGACTTGATCTTTGACGGCCAGGCAACTAAGGACTGTCTTTGTACAATTCGTCACACTTGAATAATTGTTTGGTGTTTGCTAGGTTTTGTCCTTTTTGGCTGGGTTTGGTGTAGGGTGGGCGTGCCATTGTAAATCTGTCCAAACCGCTTGGCCAATTGCTCTGAAATTTCTAGGAAATACCTCGGGGTAACCCCAAAACTTAATTCATAGTTTTTTGTTTTTTTTGTTTTTTGTTTTTTGTTGCAAATTTGGGATTCTATTACAAACTTGGCTGGGATATACTTTGATTCGGTGTCGATTTCATTTGCCAAAGTATTAGTGCTCCTATACACTGATTTCTAGAGAAGCTCTGAGGCTCGCAGATATCAATAAGTGCGAGCTTGAGTGTCTAATTATAGGGGTTCCAGTGTAAATGTATGAATATGTAGTTTCCTTGAAAATCGTGTCCCCACTCCGCTTCAAACTGGTAGGGATGTACTGTTGGTGAATATCTACAAAACTTATTCAATTGGTCACGCTTCAGCGATTTTCATTTTTGATAACTTTATCTATCTTCATTAATTCATTATTGTTTATTACTTTACTTGGTTTACCACAGCACTAATCTCTCGCCAAGCCCTCAATGGTGCAATGAGTCGATCATATATGAACCATGAAAATTATAGATGAATTGATAAAGCACAAGATGATGAGAAACGACAAAGACTTATAGAACCATCATCAAAATAAAATTTATAGTATAAGATATGCAATCAAAGAACCATACATATGAATATATATATATATTAATAAAGGTGCCACCAACACAGTGGTCAATAACCAGATGAAGGGTTACACAAGGATTTGAATACTTGTTCATCTGTTTGGAAATCTCAAACTGAATTTTTCTTTGAAACCACCAAATTATTTAAATGTGATATAAGGACGCATCTTGAAGCCCTTTGTACCTGTCTCATGCAGGTTCCCTTGACTTTATGTACAAGGTCACGGGGAAATATGATTAATTCGGGTCTTGTCGCATGACTACAAGGATACATGGTATAACAAATTGGGAAAGGAGATTATACCCAGAGGGCTACGCTGGCATTACATGTCGGTGACATTGATCCAACCTTCAAGGTTGTAGAGAATCTGGTTTCAAAATAATTATCAACTACAATAGCATTTTATTGGTAAGATTGTAAGTGAATTTTACCTCCTTATAAAAATTTTTAATTACAGATAATGTTGCGAATGATTACTTTCTCAAGCCATAATTCCTACACTCATGTTTCATTCCTTAAATTTGGTACTTCGATTTTCTTAAAGACATGAATCTTACGGCATTTTATTTTTTTTCGGATTTAAGCTCATTTTGGCCCACTTCTAACACAGAATGTATGTACTGGCCTCAAATATTTATGATCAAAACAAAAGGCAAAATCAAGACTTGTACATGCAAAGTATTCGTGCAAATTTGGACAAATTTTATTACATATCATGGATTTACCATCTAGAATTTCTCCCATTTATATCTAGAAAACGTTTATGACACACATATTCTTAGACAGACAGACAGACTTTACATGCTGGCGGAAAAATAATAACAATCCCGTCAATATTCTTGACATCTTATTCTTCAATGTATATTTGTGTTAATAATTTTGTTTGTTAAGTACTTCTGCTCTTCGGAGGGAATATGATCCCTTGGGAGTTTCATGCCTGCAGCAGTAAATCATGCGCATGCACTACGTTAACCGTGTAATCCCCTGGTATCTATGTGTACATCTATTCTTGTATTGTTGTGATGTTGTGTACTTGGTATTGTGTGCAGGTCATAGACACAATACAACACAAATACTGCTTACTTTACGGCTTGAAATTTGTTGAAGACATACCTGTATATTTCAGACAACTATGATCTTTAACCCTTTCCCCCCTTGAATTCACACTGAGTCAACAACTTTCCTTGGCATGAGTTGGGCACTAAGTGCCCAACTCACGCCAAGGAAAGTTATTGACCTGGGGCATGCGATCTTAATAGGGCTGATCTACAATTCTCAGTCAAAATGGTTTTTCATTACTGTTGAAATAAGTTGAAAACACTGAAGCAGACGACATTTGACCACCAGCCGGTTTTGGCCGGTTTAAGGGGGAAAGGGTTAAAAGCGATAGGGTAAGACTAAAAGGGTAACTTTGTTGCCCCATCTTTTAGGTCACAAGTGGTCCTAACTTAATTTACTATTCATTTGATTATTCAAGGATTGTTGAAACTAGAACGTTAATTTTACACACGATGAAGTCATCTGTTGGGGCTAGTCTGTGATTAAATAGGCTCAACCATGGCCAAATTGTTGAGTTTACCAACAACTTCTTTGTTTTGTGTTTTGATTTAAAGTTCAGGCCTAGTTCATCTAGGATTTGCGTTTTGTTTTCTAATGTCTTTTGCGAAGTCTTGGTGCGATAATATAAAATTCACCGCTATCTGACTCCAAAGGTCACAGGGTAACTTTGGTGAATTTGAATCAACAATTTACCATCCCACTATATAACTTGCATATCAGATTGAATTGTATAGCAAAGAATATTAGGGCCGTGCAATATGGATAAGGTAAATGTGATTTTACCCACATCACACAGATATTAACATATCAGTTATGCTGAGAATTGCTGCCGTGCACATACAGGATTACATCAGCACTGTTACAGCCCTCTTATTTCTGAGGTCACCAATGATGATTTCTAGTTTTCATACTTGACACATTTGTCCAACTGGGGTTTCTTTCGGTTGTTAATGAGGACACCTTAAACTTCGTTGCTCAGGGTGAACCAATTTTGAGCTACAGATGACTGATCTTGTTTCGGTTTTTCGTGATGAATTTCAAGAGGGCTAAATTCTAATCTGTCATAATCCTCATCCCACCCCCGACTTGATGAATGTCCGGATGATGAATTGACTGAACGATTCAAGAAACAGAATGGTGGTTTTGTGTATTTACTCAATAGCGCGTAAATATAAAACAATTCTGAAATAACTATGCACCGACAGACGCCCATGTTGACAATCCACATAACAAGCAATATTTGTCTGCCAGGTGTATCTGGATCCAGCTGGTCGGAGTGTATGTTTATCAGCAAACACTGGATGAAATATATTTCCGACATTGTGAGTGGAGGTTGTATTACCATGAGCAGGAGATATGATAGTTAGGCAGAGGAAGAACCCGTTAGTAAAACAAGCCGCACGGGATAGCTACACAAATGTTGCATCCACCTCACAAGTAGTTCCGTGGTCAAGGGAAAGCTCCCGCAGACAATATTGGAGAGGAAGGGGTTATCTGTACTAGCGTACTGGGCATTTGTATTTGCTGTACTTACGTACTAGAAGCCCTTTTAATTTCCGTACTTCGTACCAACCATTAATTTGTACATTTTTCCGTACGTTGTACTTGGGCAAAAGTATTATCTGTGCCAGCGTACTACGGACCCCTTCACCACCTCTTTTTCAATGTTACATGTATTTGGAATTGCCTTTCTGTGTATGAGACCTCAATTTTACCACATCAATCTGAACAAATCGTGACCGAGTAATTCAAGTTGATCACGTCGTGACATAGGCCTTATGGCTTTGATATCGTTTCAGAAAATAGCAAAACTAAAACCTTCCTTGATGGAAAATGTGTTTGGGTAGACCGAGGGAATCAGGAACAGGCAATTGTCCACTCGTTAACATCGTTGAAAAAGGTAAAAACTCGCTACCATACACGATGTTGCCACTGAATTAAACTCCACAAAAAGCTTTATTCGTTGATAAAGGTTATGAATGTAACGACTTTTTATAGCGTCGTTTATTTACTGATATACACGACGGTTCCATCGAAGACCACATGACAAGAGTGCAATAACACAAAGCCCATTACGATCGATGAATGTACTTTCCTGAAACGATGAATACAAGAAACCCTGAACATGTCGATTCATCTCCTAAATTGACAACAGATAACCAGGAATAACACATGCATCTTATTTCGCATAAAACTGTTTTAGTCAATAGGGCAATGTGTTTATGCAATCGAAGAAGACAGTCGTCCAAGGCTAACCTGTTATGGGATGAGGACAGACAGGCATTCAATGTTGTACT
>OZ026625.1:40844092-40991592 GCA_964020975.1 Hermodice carunculata
ACACTTCCTTCCTATTTCATCTAGATGTATGCTGGGTCCCTTGGAAAAACAGAGTTGCGCTCTGAAAAGGCTACCTAGGGTAAAGTAATTCCTGAATAAATCAATAAATAAATTTGTACATCGTTCCACATGTCTACGTCATTGAGTTTGGTTGCAAGACTTGTCCAAAAAGGGAAATACTATGCTCTACAAGTTCTATCAAGCCCCGCAACATACACCATGATGCTATCTGTCATTATTGGAATTACCCAATGCTTTATTACTATTCAGTTGCATTGCGCACACGGAATCATAAATTATAACTGTCTGACGCCATTGGCGTTTATATTGTCCTCACATGTGCTAATCATTAAGTTAAATTGTTTTAAAAAAGTGTCACATGAATTCAAGAGACCATGAGTCCATTCAAGATCTTTAAATCGAGAAGTCCTACGCTGTTAATCATCGATGACAGATACTTGTAGTGTAAGAATACTCTCTGGAGCGTATTAATGGCAATCTATTGTATACAATGTGCTTATTGACTCTGAAGGCGGGCTGGGACAGGCATCATATTAATCCAAAAACTCCGAATAAAGAATATTTAGTTTTAAATATATCTTGAGGAGCGCATTATAAGCCTTCGCACTTCGCAAAACTCTTCTAGCGGCATAGTAGTAGTAGTAGTAGTAGTAGTAGTAGTAGTAGTAATAATAATAATAATAATAATAATAATAATAATAATAATAATAATAATAATAATAATGATGATGATGATGATGATGATGATGATGATGATGATGATGATGATGATAATAATAAATTGGAAACCAAGAAAAGGGAAAATAAATCCCATGGATAAAATCCCAAGACTTATGGGGTATTATCACATTGTGTCACATGAATTCAAGAGACCATGAGTCCATTCAAGATCTTTAAATCGAGAAGTCCTACGCTGTTAATCATCGATGACAGATACTTGTAGTGTAAGAATACTCTCTGGAGCGTATTAATGGCAATCTATTGTATACAATGTGCTTATTGACTCTGAAGGCGGGCTGGGACAGGCATCATATTAATCCAAAAACTCCGAATAAAGAATATTTAGTTTTAAATATATCTTGAGGAGTGCATTATAAGCCTTCGCACTTCGCAAAACTCTTCTAGCGGCATAGTAGTAGTAGTAGTAGTAGTAGTAGTAGTAGTAGTAGTAGTAATAATAATAATGATGATGATGATGATGATGATGATGCTGATGATGATGATGCTGCTGCTGCTGCTGCTGCTGCTGCTGCTGCTGCTGCTGATGATGATGATGATGATGATGATGATGATGATGATGATGATGATGATGATGATAAATTGGAAACCAAGAAAAGGGAAAATAAATCCCATGGATAAAATCCCAAGAATTATGGGGTATTATCACATTGTGAAATAATGCATTATATCATAATTGAAAATCATTTTCGTATCTTAACGACAAGCTGTGCAATAAAAATGATAAATATAGGAAAGTATAGTAACTGTAAAGATAAGATATATGTAAGGAGAAGGAAGAAGGCGAGTGGAGGACAATACAAGACACACGTGACAAGGTACAACTTGACAGTACGGAAACGAAGAGAATGATATGCATGATGACACACCGCAGATAATCAAACAAAGACGACAAGTTTTAAGAGACAAGACTAGACTGAAGGAAATAGATAAGACTAAATATGCACTGATTGACCCAATAGATATACAGATAAATCCAGACGTTTGACTTCCATGAATAAACTGATTGCCACACAATACTTCAGCATAACTTATACATAATGGGGTAATACTTTGTACATACCATATACATATTTTGTATGGCGACGTCTCATACCAAGGATTAGCGTTTGTCTGTTATCGGTTCCTTTGTGGTACATACCATTCCGTTTTCGTGGAATTCCCTCAGATTCGCAATTTATTTTTGTTTTCAGAATAACAGTCGAGAACTTATTCCACCATGTGGTTATACCGTACACATTTTTCTGTGTAATGTTTTTACGTGCAAAATAACACGACTGTCCGATAGAGTATTTAATACTATTACTTCAACCAAATTATCTGACACTTGGACTCACCTCAAAAGCAAGTAAGTCACAGCAAGGTGGAGCTGACGCGCCATATAATGGATAAAATGCTTATTGCCGCCCAGAGCAGAATCATACTTAACACGCACATTACAGTGTTAAGGTTAAATTATTTCCCCCTTACAGCTTTGGTTTGACCTCAGATATATTTTAATGAGGTTTGTTTTTGTGCACGTACACATTATGTGAGATGTGTATATTTATGACTTAGATTTTTGTCCATAGCATGCGGATCAAAAGCAGCCCCTCTCTCTTCCTTTCTCTCTCGTTAACCACAAGAGCATTCAGGAAAAGTCTGAATACCAATCTTAAATATATAGGACTTCAATCTATTTGCATATAAAAGGTGCCGTGTGTGCTGGAGATATATAAATCTATTACTGTTATAAATTTCAAAGAACTTTATTGATCAAAGGACTTCTTGGTTTAATTTAGATTTAGATATTGCAATTGAATCAGAGTCGTAATAAAGACGTTGATTCTAATGCCTGGCTGTGGGAGAAAATAATGAGGTATCGAAGATGAAGATCAAACCGCTGACGGGAATCATCATGATCATGGGTCTAGGTATTTAGAGTAGGTACACTGTGAATAATAGAAAATACTTGGTTAGGGACGCGTGGATTGAAACATTTCCCTATGCTTTGCAAAGGTCAACCATCTGGTTTCCGCACACCTCCAGCGGGTCTCACTGAGTACGTCCAAGTTTTTGATTATTAGATTCTGTAAAGCTACTCCAAAACAAATTCTCAATTTTTCATTTTATTGATCAGTTTGCCTAATGGTTTACAAATTTGGTCAGACCACATTAAGTCTGAATGTACTGTAAATCCAAGGTCCTTGGGACAGTTGGCATGTTGTAACACATCGTCTTGGGAGAAAATGGGGGGGGGGGCGATCAATTTGATTAGTTTTCCTAATAATAAACATGGGAACTTGTTTAAAGGCATTAAGGTTTCCAACTAGTCGCTAGGCCATTGATGCATATTTGAGAGATCCGAATTAAAAGCTTAAGCTATTGTAACTGGATTGTAAATATCAATGTAAAGAGAAGTCTTGTTGGCAGATAGTTTAATATTGGATCTGGCAAGGTCAACTGTATCGTTCGCATAATATTAGAAACATAAGTGGTCCATGTACGGAACCTTGCGGTTCACCACTGTATATTTGCCTCATATGTGGAAGTCTGACCCTGTACAACAACACAATGGTCACAGTCAACGAGACAATCTGAGAACCAGTCATGAAGATTTCCTTCTATACCAGCTTTTATTAATTTTAACGAGAGGGCTTTTAACCTAACTTTATTCAGAGCATTAATAATATCAAGAAAAATAACACGAACCGCGTTTTGCTTATCAACAGCCAAACATAATTCGTGATAGAGAAGAATCGACTGATCTATAATGGAATCGTCCTGCACAAAACTGGCTTGGGGAACACAAATCACAATGTCTCTCAAAAAATAGTAAACCTTTGTAAACTTATTTTGGTACACTTTATCAGTAAGAAAAAAAAAAAGCAGACAGATTTTAATGTTAAAAAACAATATTGAATGGACAGCAAATTGACGTTTGACATGAATACGCACGAATATATAAGCATTACTGTGATGCTTATTTCGTTGCCAAGGACCTTCAGCCAATCATACAACGGGATTACAGATCGTTGTCCACTACCTGGGATCTCATCAGAGAGCCAGTTGTGCTTTCGCGTGAGATGCATTTTATTGACTGTACCTAAAACAATGCATTCAAGGAATTATGTCGTACGTTACATTTACACAAAGCACAAAACGAGCACAAAATAATGTATTGAAAGAGCACTTCTAAAACCAATATTATAGAAGAACACGAAGTATTATCGGGGTCAAGATATAGGCGAATATTTACAAGTTACCTGTATAAAATACATAGACAATAAGATAAATAGACCGAAAGGTGCGAAACCATATCCGTGTAAAGCATGTTGACCTCTTTGGAAGGGGTATTTTCAGTACATAATATGTGTATATACAAATTCGTTCCACATGAAGTTAACTGTGATTTCAAGCATAATGTTGAATTTATACTTTTAAATTCGAACAAAGTTGAAAATCTTGTGATTTCATGAGAAGTTTGAATTTGTCCGAGTTTGAATAGTCGAGGAAATCAGTGAATATAGACTGTTGGTATTGGAAAAAGAACTTGTCTGGGTCCTTAAAAGGTTAATAAGTAATGAAAGAATATTAATTTCATTCTCGGGGATATTACATAAAGTAAACACTCTCTCATCAATTTTGAAGGTCTCTTGTGGCTTACTTTTTCAATCTCTAAAATTATGAGCACGTATGCGCAGTCTTAAATCAGTCAAAGTATTTATCGAGCAAAACTGTCGCTAATATTGTGTACTAAAAAATCTTTTCCTTCTATATGTTATTTGATCGTGCATAAATATATGTTATATATTTAGCCATTGGGCGGTAGTTTCACAATTCTAAAACAGAATTAACAGATAAGTCTTAAAATTTCTAGCGATACGGGTAATTGTCCTATTTTGTTCAAGCACTGTGATATTTTTTGTTTTCGATGTGTTCGTAAACAGTCCTTCAGAAAACTTGGACGGGTAAACAGTTCAATGCCAAAGTCACATATGCTACCCATATTTTATAAAAGTACGTGAAAAGTGTATGATTATCTTTTGTTATATATTAGTGTAAAATATACGTCCAACTACTCCCCTGAAAATAATTTACTAGGTCTACTCAGAGATATCTTTGTCACAAATGTTTCACAGAACTTACGAACGAAGCATGTGCTGGAATTTCAGTTCTTAAATGAACATATTTTTGCCCGTCAAATATTTTGTAATGGGTTGAGCAGTGTCTGCAATCAGAGTGGCTTTTGTAAGTGGAGAATGACTGGTATAGTATGTTAATTTTAAGCAAATTACCACGGTCACAATAGAATAGACTTTAATTCAACGGCAATCCGAAGTTCATGGATGTACATGTGTCCGCAATGACTTCTAGACGAGCAGTTAAGTCAATGAAAAACATCCGTCATCAGCCAATTTACTCATTTACATTTGTAATTAAGGCCAGAAGTAAAAACGGGAGTATGTCCAGTGTGCATCAAGATGGGCATTCACTTGCCGGTAAAACTGGCCACTGAGTTTAATCTGCTGTGGGTGCGGGATGCTACGGCAAGATTACCCTGAGTTGATACAGGTAGCCAGGATGAACTTGGTGGTAGAGATAGCACGGCTTCCGAAGCAGGGCGATAATGACGTAGGTGAAATGTATTGCTACATACGATAACACATATAATTCATCCTTTTAAATACATGTGCCTTAAATACACAGCATTATGGGAGAACTTCTCCCCAAACCCTGACAACAATTTTTGAAAATTTCAAATGATTGCATTATTGTAAAAGTATGCAAACCACGCAGGGAGATCTCAATATGTTTAGACAAACTCTGTGACACCATTGAACTAAATTCACCTAAAGTAAAAACCAGTTGAAACTTACCAAAATTTGACAGCAGAGGAATATGATCAGACTCTTGGTAATAATAATTAGCACTCTTAACAAGGTGTGCGGGCTTACTGTGGGATGTGAATGTGGTCCTTTGGCAACAATTCCCAGTTAAATGCAAAGTGCATCATACTGATCCATTGGCCACAGACAAAAACCTAAGGTGTGCTCGATATAGACATGCAATGGTATTCCACAAGTTGTTTGGAACAACACGGCCCGGTATTTCCATAGGTCTACACAATTTATTTATACGTAACTTAACTTAATTGCGCAACCGATGGAGTGTAGAATAATGTTATTATATGCATATTATCATAACAGCAGCTGAGAAGGGAGGTAATATACGATAGTTACACCACGTAACAGGGCAGATTAAATTATCTAAAGAAACACGGGCAACCAAATCAGCAAGGCCACAGTGTGTATGGATCGCAAGTTCACGTGCAAAGGACCGACGGAAGTAAAACCACAATATATATGATCACAAAGTCCCCTGTACGACAACTATGTATTCCCTGCTGGAAATACACCAGGCCAATAGCTAACAAGACGGAATGCCCAAGCGCTTAATTCACCAACAGACAGATATCAGCAAACCTAGCACTTCTTAAGACAGTGATTCTAGCTTTGTCTCTGCATTAGAAATCTGCTGATTTTAATGAAAGAAGTAAAGTCCTCTTTAGATTGCAGCCTCAGATATGCTTGTCGTCCTCGATGCAAGATCAGGGCGCACATTAGTACCACTCAGGGATGGAATAAAGCCAACAAAACAAACCCAATTTCAGCAGTTTCTCACAGGGCTCCGTTCAGCCATCTTTGGCGTAAAAACACTGCAGAAAACTCAAATGCACCCATGTACCTTTATAAAGTTTTCTTCCCGCTTACTTAAAGGGGTGCATGTACCAAATGTAGTAGCCAAGCGCTGAGTAAAAACAATCTCATGGGATTCAGGATATAGAATCCAACAAGCAAGCCAGTATCATTGATGGTAATCATCAGAGATGGGGATATCCGATAATACTCTTTGGTGAAGATATATATCATGTAGTACCCAAGTCTTTAATACACAAAAGAATCTCTTCACAAGACAGAGTCAAGTTACAGAATCCAGCAGGCAAGCCACGATCCTTGATGATAATTTTCACATGAGGATATCCGGTAATACTGTTTGTTGAACGAACACACACACACACACACACACACACACACACACACACACACACACACACACACACACACACACACACACACACACACACACACGCACACACACACACACACACACACACACACACACAAAGCAAATGAAAAAGAAAAAAATGGTTTGGCCACCTCATCGACCATTTACTTAATTAGTATGTGTATTGCCACGGTGGTGTTGAGAGACAACATGCACAACCAGGTGAAAGAACGCAAACCGTTATGATAGGCTGTTGTTGCTTGAGTCACTAACTCCCTTCGGTGCCTTTTTTTAATGCAATTCAACCAGAAAATGTATACATGTGTCAAATATGTTTTTGCAACAAGAACAGCGAAAGCATCATAACCATTGGATCCTGGTATTCTTTCTTCGCTATATCTTGTATCTGTGTGTTATAAAATGGCTCATTGACCACCACCAATCAACCAACCTGCAACCAAAACGCACACAGACACATAAATGATCGCACCCAGCTAACACAAAATGCATATAGAAAGTCAACTTTTAGGCTGGTTATTAAAAAATACATAAATCCACACATAAGCAAAAAAGAGATAACCTTTGGTAACATTTTGCCCTTTTTGGATGCAAGGTGCATATGTATATTATCCCAAGTTACGAATTGGTAAGATTTATTCATCTTTCAAAATTTGAAAATCTTTAAATTTGCAGCAGCATGTTTTTGGTGGGGCGGGTTTTCGGCTTTCTCTGTAAAAGTGTGCACACTGAGCATAATACCTCTCAAAGGGTTCAAATCAGTTGTTGTACGTTCTAGATTTAGAGTGAAATTCATTTTATGACATTATATTTAACACGAATGAAATGTTGTCACTGCAAAGAATCCACGTATCAGCCATGGAATAAAGCTATGTTTAAAATTTTTAAACGGAAATAGCGTTCTTAGTTAAACGAATGGATCATTATCCAGTGCATTTACACCTGTAAGCATTGCACAAAGACAGGTTTACTGTATTTAGTGATCATGTAGCTGACTTCAACAAAAGAGACCAGTCAACTGCTTATCCATGAAGTATATCTTTTAAAAGTGTGAACATTTTAAGTTAGATAAATGTATTTACCCTCGCAACGTGATGGGGATATATCCCGTGAAAGCGAGATGGTTTTCACGGCTATTTACCTTTCGTGCTTCTGCAAGACTGGATGCGAGGTGAACGCGAGCTAACTGCTACTTTCACGACAGACCATGGTAGACACCTCGCCGATGTTCCTCGCGAATGACACCTCAGTCATAAGCGCTGGATAGCTTTCCAACCGAATGGAACCTTGCTATCTTCCGCATGCGCACTTGTGCGAATAAATCATCTGATTCCCCTTGCTGTGGCAACCAGACTAATAACATCCTTGCTGACTATCATTATTGTTCTTTTCATGGGGATAAACGGCTCATTTCGCTTTTTTTTGCTTGTTCAATGTTAGAAGAAGAATCAGTTTCCATTTTCACCGATGAACATTCAAGAGCTTCTTGATCTTCTAGGGTTACCAGCATGCATTTGGGGACGCCTCCAAACTGTCACCGAGGAAACTGTAGACCATGCTGTTCTGATACCGATAAGACTCCTGTGCGATTCCCATACTTTGCTGTTGACCTATGGCATGCTACATATTCTGACTCATGTGCAATTTGTGATTTTTGTTTTTGTTTTCTTGTCTTTAAATTTCTAAAATCATTGAAGCAGACGATCTGCAACCTGTTTTTGGCTGCTCAAGGAGCAAAGGGTTCCAATGCACACAAAAATGTTTGATCCTACTGAACATTAAAGGCAAAATAGTCATAGATCACGTGGTGAAGCCTGCGCCGGGGGCTCTAGAAGGTGAAAACGACATGAAGAAGGTGAACGCTTACCGGAGAGACGCAGCGAATAACCATCGTTTGTGGAAATGGATCTGTATCCAACTTCATACTTTGACGACCAATGTTCTACAAATCACTGATAACCAAATTCATTATCCAATATGAAAGATATAACAGAGTTATATGTTGTTGAATCTACAATGAAAGCCAGTACCCATCCATTTTACTATAGCCCAAATAATTTCGCAGCTGTGTCCCTGTTTACTGAATTAATTATCACGGAAACGTTAATTTTTGTTGTTCATAACAACAAAATAACCAGGCATAAAAAATCTATCACACGTTTTTGAGCTACGCGGGTGCACATGAATTTTGTAACCTCCCTGCCCCCCCCCCCCAAAAAAAAAATTAAAGCCAGTAAACAATCATATCGACGTTTTCAAAAGGGTTTACATTGGGTAGGATTGCCCCAAAGCTTGGTGTTTATTTTACCACTAAAATGAACAGTTTAAGATCATAGTCTGGGTAAGAGTTTGTGCTAAATGTTCGTTTCAAAAGAATGTACTTTTTCAAACATCTTTTCATTCATATTACACTCTGTGAACTTTGTTAAGAGGTAGTTATCCCAAAATGGCTTCCGTGTCTTTCCTGGTCTTTATTTTATATATGCAACAAAGCCACGGTGACTTAGTGTAACATTTGGTATGTTACTTCAGTCCATAAGACACTCTAGGTATGACACTTTTATGGCCTTTATGCTTCCGAATAATGATAATAATAATAATGATAATAATAATAATAACAACAACAACAACAACAACAACAAAACAACAACAATAATAATAATAATACTAATAATAATAATAATAATAATAATAATAATAATAATAATAATAATAATAATAATAATAATAATAATAATAATAATAATAATTGAATATATTTATTCTGGGAGTCCGATTCAGCAGAAATGCTGTTTTTCAATCGGGCCCAGTAAAATCATTAAAAACGTTTTGGTTTAACATGAGCCTCTCTAAATATGCCTTGATATGGAAAATATGAGTGCCACATAGAATATTACGTAACATCAACAAGATATAGGTTAGGGTGTTCCTGAGCAGTGACACACTCAAAAAAATCTAAAAACAAGGCAAAAGCCAGGGATATGCGAAAAGCGAATTTGGTATTGGGGTGCCTACGGGCTTTTAAAGGGGGCCATGGCAATGCTGGGATAAATGTGAATCCACAATGCCACGGCATTCGGGTCCCTCACAACTGTCTGAATTTGACAGGAGAAGAATCATTGAGATATTGGAGGCTGGCCTTCCCCAGTGGAAGTTCGCCAGCTATTGGGGGTGCTCCAGGCCATTGGTGAAAATTTGATGGAAGCGTTTCCAGGAAACCACAAGATGCAAGAGGAAGGCTGAATCTGGGCGACCATGACTGTCAGACGAAACGGATGACCGTCACTTGATCGAGTCTGTGAAGAGCTAAAGGTGCTTTCCACCGAAAGTTATTCTCAGCTGTGGTCCCAGGCCTGCAGCATCAGAGCATCACAGTCTACCATTACCAAACAGAGGGCATACCACCCTGCCATTTGCATCCCTTTCAGTCCTGCACACAAGATATGACCGGTACAGTGGTGCAAAGAACATGTAGCAGGGACCAAAAATCAATGGAATAGTGCAGTGTGGTCAGATGAATGCTGATTCTGCTTGGATTTCCACGATGGAAGAATAGGAGTCAGACGAACACTTTCCAAGATGTTCGTCGAAGCATGCACGGTTGAATTTGACTGCTATGGAAGAGGCATTGTCATGAGGTGGGGGGGGGGGGGGCAATTACAGCAGCAGGGAGAATAGTTTTCACGCGGATCAGATCTTTCCAGAGTTGACGAGTGGATCCACCAATATCCAGGGCTACTGTTTCATTTTCAACAGGACAACGCACGACCACACACTGACCGAGTCAACATGCCGTATTTACAGCACAACAATATCCGATTGTTGTCATGGATAGCACGTTCTCCCGAGCTGTCCCCATTTAGCATTTGTGGGATGTGCTTGGCCATCACCTCAGGGATGAGTATAAAGATCCCGCATGCACTCTAGACCAACTGGTACAGAGGCTCACAGACAAGTGGAATCAAATTCCCCAGGCTGAGATCACCAAGCTAACAAATAGAACGCAAAGGCAGATCCAAGCTTGATTTCAGAAACGTGGTGGTCACACCCGCCATTGATGTATGCAGCCTCCCTACAACAGCAACAACATTCACAACAACAACAACAACAACAACAAGGTCCATTTAAGCACCACAAAAGAGATAAAAGCAACGGTATACTAAAGTAAACAAATCCCCCCCTCACACATCCTCATAACCCGTGCATAATGTTGAAGAAGTGGGTGCTTGGGTGCGTTTTATCTCCCCCCCAAGTAATTATGCTGATAAAGTTGTCGTCGTGCCAACCAGGCACACTCATTTCAAACTGGTGTGTCTTTTGTAGGGCTTTACTCGCCTTCAAGAATCTTCGTAACTTCTTGCAATAGTCTGTGTTCTTGAAGTGTGGACGCTATTTTTCTACAGTGTGCCTATATTTTCTTGTTAACGCCATATTTAAACGCGTGTCTTGTCTGGGAACTTTGATCATTCATCATGCCCTGTTCCCGGCTCCACGTGTTATGGTTTGAAAAGCTGTTGTATTTATACCATTTTGGCGCAACCCCGAATAGAATGAGCGCATGACGTGCCTGGGTATGTGATATAACGGGACGGAATTTAAGCCACTCTTGCTTCCCTCGTGTCAAACCTTTTAGTTGAGATCGAACGTGTGAAAAAATTTAACGCAAAACCTGTAAGTTATACTCTAATAATTTTCTTTGAAATATACCCTACACCATGCGAGTCGACCTATGCACATGTCGACACAAATATGAACGTGAATACAGGCAAAACACGTATTGAATAATGTAAAAGAAACAACAGGATAGTCAAATCCTGTCTAACATGTATGGAAGCTAAACATGAATATGAATAAGCTTTATTGTACATAAACTGATACATGGTCAGTATGGTACAGCATACAAATAATACAAACACATGGTCTCACTATGGACAGAGAAAAATAACTTAACTTAACATATTAAACGTATTTACAAAGAGCCACACCTGTTTGTGGCAGCCAAAACGTAACATAATATTAGGTTGTATGTGGATGCTAAGATTTAATGTAACATTAGGTGGTTTTACGCATCTCAAATGCTGATTTTAGAAATGACAGTGTTTGCCTTATGTTCACCCTGTGAACCAGTCAATAAAAAATTTGAGTCTTCAGTCCTCAGATAAAGTTATGTAATCATAAATTTTGTAATTTTACATTCAGGTCATTCCTTGTTTGGTAGTACAGATTACAGCTGAGTAAGAAATGGGCCTCAACCTCTATTTGATGATTGTTACTGTTTGTACATATTCTAATCTGAGGACATGTAATATAACGGGTTAAAGTCGAATTTTAAATCATCGCGTTCTAAACAAGTCTACAGATTTGATGACATGATGATACGACATGCTTACAAATAAGAAGCAATTTAGACGATATGTTTTACATCAGGCTAATCATGTTTAGTTTTTCCATACAAATGCTAACATATTTAGGTATTTGACATGCTCATCATGCGTTTAATTCCTAAGCACAATTTACAGAGTGCATTTATACGTTTTACATTCCTGGCTGTGCACTCTCTGTAAATTGTTTAAAGTATATGCATTAAATTCAACGAAAGCATTTTGGTCAGATGGCTCGTAGAAATGTCAAGTAATATCTGCCTACAAAGGTCAGATAGACTGGGGAAAATCATTTCAAATTCTTTATATTATGGACAATAATATACGGTTCTCGTGATTTGAATAGCGGGTATCGTGTTGGATTTTCGTGAGTTCGTAAGCCTCCTATGAGACCATTTTAGACTCTGCAAATGTTAAGGCTTAAACATGGACGGTTATACCCTTTTCTCATTGGTATTTGTTCAATAACACTGAGTTGTCCACACTATTGTGGTTGTTCCTTTTGCATGTTTTTGGTTCAAATTATCTGATTAATTAAGAGTTTGCAAACGTCCCTGTATTTTTTCATAGAACAAATCGTTTTTAAAATATTATTAAAAAAAATAAAAAAAATAAAATAAAAATAAAAAGAAATATGACGCCTTCCTTTGAGGTTTTGTGATGTCTGTCCGTAAAAATCGTAAAATGAAAAGTTTGACTACAGTCCATTTTATTGGCAAAGTTTATATCAGTGATATTACGGTCACTTCATATTTACCACATATCTAATTTATGTGTGCCGTAAAACTTTACAGTCGTCAAACTTCCATCCAAAACAGTGCTGTATGTCCAAAGACCTGACTCTTTTGGCAATTTTGCCCACTTATTTAAGCACGGTGTCGAATATTTGGAGCAAGCATACAGCTGTTCAGTTCTATTGGTGACAACTGAACAATTTCAGAGTATATGTTCTGTTGTCAATACTTTTTCTCCAAAAAAGGTCAGGCTCGCTTTGCTTTTCATATTGGATCGATGTGAAATAAAAAAGCTTGCTGCGAATGAATTCGTGCTTCACAGATTGGGGCTCATTATACACAGGACGTACAATTCCTAGCCCTGTTGATATCAATACAAAAGCAAAAGTGAGGCCCAAGAATTTAACATGGTTAGCAATGAAATATGAGAGTCTTCCATTTTCTGCAGCTTTTTAAATGTTATGAAGCAAACTTGAGAATTTCATGCCTTATAGTATATTAAGGATGCCCTAAATGACATTGATTACCAAAAGGCAAATATGATTAGTTCAGCAAATATTGGTAAAACAACCAATGCATTATTAGATTGGGCATAACGATATTTGTTAGCCACACTGAAAATTTCAATTGGTTATGAGAATGAAAGTTTATACAACCAACAAATTTGCAGAGTTATAACCAATTTTGATGGTTGTACCATACATCCTTTACAAATTGGATTCCTATTTCGAACACTTTAATACAAGAATAGAAATATGGCAACCTGTGTCCGTACCCTCGGACAGGTTTTCAAAATGAGTGAAACTTTCTCCACTTGTGAATTCCATGTTGTGTTTTTTTTCGTTCATTTGTTGATGCAAATAAAAATGTAAACAACTAAAATCCACAAAAACATAAAATTTTTATCATTAAAATTGAAAACAAAATCATGACAAATTGATCTACAGTCAGAATAACACTAAAGCTAACCAAAATTTCCAGAACAAGTGGGAAAATGATATTTGATCTCTTGAAGTAAGCCAATACCTATTCTACTTGTTTTCATTGGCTATGAGTGCCCAAATGCATTCCTAGAGTCAATGGCTGCAATATCATTTACGCTTTGTTGCCTTTCAAATACATTGTTCCTATTTCAATGTCTGTGCCGCACTTCTGTCAACTTTTGGGTGTAACAGTTCATACATGGTAACGAAACTCACCATTTGAGCACAAATTAATGTCTCGTGTCATGGTTTGAGTGCTTGGGGAGTCAACGTCCATCTTCGACATTCCCTCGGCTTTCTCATATAAAGCACGAAGTTTCTGAATTATATGACTAAATATTGTCAACAGGCTCAAAGATTTATCTTTGACACAGGACCTAGAAGTAAGGTAAACATTACATAGCTTTTCATTTTTTATTAATTATTCTGTCGCAATGAATGGTTCTTATCGATTGCATGAAGTAATCAAGTCTATTGTTAAATGGAACTTTGTTTTGCAACCCCCCTTTCAATATCAAATTACGGCGTAATTTGCTGTCTTTCTCTGTCACAAATATGTGAACTCATCCGAAGGTTATGTTTGCAGAAGTAAGTAGCGTTAATGCTTCGTTGATCATATTGAACATCTTATGATTGGTTATCCTAATGCAACCTGGCATTTCATGCATGTCTCAATTTCTCGCATAAAATGTGAACTGCTATCAGGGCAGTCACACTTGGATCTCCGGGCTGTTACTGCTACAGACTGCCTTTCCAAAGCCGCCGCAATGGGAATCAAGGTAATTTGTTCAAGCATAGCACACAAGACATTGTTGTGGATGAACAATTACGGTTGTAGCTTCTCTTCTTAAGGACTGAAATGTTAGAGAAAGCGTTTGGTGAAATACTACTTTCCCTGTTCAGTGTAATATCAAAGTCAATGGGTTTTTAAAAGGCCTTATTGAACTAACCACAATGGACACATTTTGACTTTTGTGATGAAATATTCACAAATTTCAGATTACGATAAGGATTACGTGGTATTAGCGGTTGTAGTAGGACCATTAGTAATAGTAGTAGTAGCAGTAGTAGTAGAAGTAGTAGTAGTTGATTTACCGTGAACCAACCCAATACATGGCATGCAAACTGAAAACAGAAAAGCACTGTATAAACTAAAACATCAATTCATCATAAATAACTCGGAAATCATCAGATTATTATGCATGTAAATAGCAGTTGCAAATACCATAGAATGTCAACCACACGCTTTCCGTATATGTTGCGCCAGGATACATCAGTAAATTACATGTGGCTCTTCCTGCACCTATCTGGCAGGCACACAGCATCTGGTTACGGAGAATGCGGGACCGTCTCCCTGCCTCTACATTAAATTGATATGCCGGCAAAAGGGAGAAAAACAAATACCCAGGCATATTCTGGGACGAAAGCTTTTGGGTCCTTCGCGTACACACCCTGGACACATAGGGGGGGATTAACCTGCAAGGACATTTGAAACTTTTATCTGTCAAAACCCCTTACTCGTTGTGTTGATGTTTCTAGTCCTTGACCTATTGAATCAGTCGCATCTGGTAGCATGTGCTGATACGAACCGGTACTTGTGCCATTACATCGTGTCATTTTAATTGCAAACATTAGTGGGTCGTCCTGCATTTTTAACTTTCGCCAACCATCCTCTCAAAATAAAATTTGCTTGCTTATATGGGACTAGATCTTCGAGATAGGATAACCCTAGCTCCAATAAACACGTGTAGTTTGCTACAGCCATTCTTATGCTTAATAATGCCTTTAAAACGCACATATACAGGTTTTCCATCTTCTGGAACCCAGCATCTAACAAACTCTTGCATCCACCGGAGCAGTAAACGCGGTATCCGGTGCCTTCTTAACACTGGAAGCAATCTGCGTTTTTGTTTTACTGTGAAATGGTATGTTTCCACAAATGTTTCCTCGTTGCCTAAGCGTGCTCGGTGACAACACGCACTACACTACCATCGCAAGTAAAGATACTTCCTAAATACAAATGTCGATCGCAATGCGATACTTTTATCGTGTCTTCAGCAACTACAATTAGAAGTAAACGGTCCCGCAATGTTCCCTCCATTGCCATGAATCTGTCTTAGCTGCGTTCAAAAACATTCTTGATTCTGTACAAAAATCCTACAGAATGTGTTGCATCTCTAATCATTTTACTCTAGATGGTGCAATAATAAGCGTTTCGTCCACCACCATTAATATGTGTCGACATTTTTTATTCGCTCCAGCTGCCATTATATGACGGTGAGGACCTAAAGATACTCACATTAACAGATTTAGTTTAATTTATCACACTAGGCAGCGAAGTATTTGTCAAGTTCGTCACGACGTGTTAACAATAATATATACATCAGAGCCTAAGTAATCTGAATTAAGCATCTTCATTTTAAACTGAAGATTGGACGTGTGAGCTTTCGGATCCGATTACAGTTGGATATGTGGACCGTTGATACTACCCTATAAATATTTTTCGTGAAAAGAAATAGGAAAATACAAGGAAAGCGGAGAACTTTTGAAAAAACAAGTCGACAAGGACTACTTAGCCCGGGGAAATCATTAAGCTGTCAACCATTTATGTGTTTTACCATTATTACCATAACAATAGTCAGAACATTGGTTGGGCGTTTTCAAATTGCTGTAATGCACATTATAGAGTTAAAGAACCAATTTAATGCATGTTGACTAGTAATGCCAAGGTAAACATCAAAGGCAAATATACCGCGGGCGTTAAAATTGTAAACATAATGTAGTTTATGGGATGGCTTATGTTAGAGCATTTATTAGATGTTAATTGAAGTTATACTTATTTCAATATTTTCTAAAAGATACTTTTAGTGAGATATTGTCAAGTATTTAATCTTAACACACAGATTGAGAACCATTGAATGGACGCTCATATAAAATACAGTATTATTTAGGTTGACTTGTATTTTTTCAAATCTTGAAGCACAGTTGATATTTTCTACATGCTGTTTGGACTACATTGAAGTGTTTCAAGGTGCATGGGTACAAATTTCATTTCCCATTGTAGAGCAGACATAATTTTCCTCGAGATTAACATTCAGGAATCTTTTTTTTACGGATTTTCTGTATTTGGTACACTGTAACTGGGGCGGAGCAACTTCCCCCCGTTAAGCGGTGAAAGTACGCACTACTATATTTATTTTGAATCAATGCTCAGATTTACGTTGACCACCTCCAGTTTACCGGCTAGGGAGAAAGACAGTTTGAGACACTCTTTAGTACACTGCTTCTCCGTTTTTTTACTAAAATATTAAAAGATATTTTATCTCGCGTTTCGGGTATGCCCATACTTATCATACTTATGTTTCTTGAGCAACTGTTCCTCACCTTTATGGCCATCATACAAACGTTTTCCTACCGTAATTTCTTTGTGAGAATGAGGCAGCGTCGTATTTCATTTCCCTGCCACCGCCTCCGACCAAATTCAGACTTTCCACTACTTTATGATGCCAGAAACGTAACTATATTTTCAACGTTTTTATTGCATTCAACCAATACATTCAAAATGACCTGCCCGGAAAGAATTTACGCAAAGCTTAACCTTGTCATTTAACTTTAAAATTGCACGTTAATTACAATAAAAGTTAACTCATTCCATACTGTGGTCACAGGTCTTGGTCAGTGGTTCTGGCACTGCCTGGCAAGTCATGCTGCAGCTACCCGTGCGGCATCTGCAGCATGACTTGCCAGGCAGTATCAGAACCACTGACTTAAGACTATACGCATGTTGGTACTTGAATGAAAGCTTTTTTTATGAAGAATTTTAATATGCAATTGTCGTCTTAAATGTAGGTAAATATACGGAAAAATCAGGGATTTGTATGGAATGCGTTAAAGAAAAAAAAGCGCAGTTCTGATATCCCAGGGCAATGTGACAAACGTCCACAGCTTTGAGCAGCGCTCCTAAATCGTGCGACTTGAAATGGAAGGTATCTAAGTTTAGCAGGAAAGAAATTATGGGTGCTTTATGTTTTCATCCGAGGGATTGTTTTCGCAGTTATCTAACCACCAGTGTGAGAAAAGCAAGACACCTTTACAATATACTAAATTTACACCTTTACAAATTTGAGTGCTGTAAATTATTAGGAGTTTTCCATTATGCTAACAAGTCAAATCAAATAACTTTGCGATCAATCATCTGAACCCAGTTTTCCTTTCGAAGTGTAACATCTGATCAAGTCAAATCTGCCGTAACAGCTTAAGCCTTCCAGGATCCCTGCACAGTTATATGGACATGTTGTGAGACTAAGTATGCTGTTTTTCTCCGAGGACGTTGGGTCTCAAGCGCCTTTAGCACGCCGTGGAATGCTTTGATTGAATTTCTGTGACATTGTTCGGGGTTTCCGACACTTTTCATTCATTTGACTAAAGTTTAATACTCCACAAAAAAGCAGAAGAAAATAAGGGACCGCAGGATAGCGTAAATGATATGGTATGACCACTTTAATTCGGAAAAATGTCATTGACATGGGGCAACCGCTTTACACGCTATAGTGTTAAAGGTGTGTGACAAACATATCAACCGGGAGAGTCTAGACGGTGGCTTCGTTATAAGCTATCGGTTTCCATTAATTGCCATTTGGACTTTTCACACTAATATCCTGCTTCGATCCGATTGGTTTTACTGCAAGTTAGGCATCTCATGTTCCATACGCTGTGAGTGGACCGTGGAGTTGCAATATCGCTTCATGAGGTTGAGTTCACCCATTACAAGTTTAATAAACTGATCATACATTGAAGTAATCAATTTGCATTGAGTTTTGTCACCTGATTAATTCTTCTTGGCATACTTGGACCTTTTTGGGGGGATTTTTTTCGCTGTGTCTCTTCCGATCGCCTCCAGCGCAAAAAACACTAACCGCCAGAATGAGAGTTTTGTTTGAACTCTTTGCACATAATAATTACAAAGAGTAACATAACAGATATTTTCAAAACAAACGACCGATCCACTCCATTATAAAACGGCGACGGCGAAGGCGACGACGACGGCGATGATGATGTAGATGATGATGATTTCCAGTAAATGATTACTTTCTTTTCCAGGAGTATCAGCGCTGCCGCACGGGCATGCATCTGTTAAGGTCGTATATTCCTGCAAGTTGGGACTTCGAACTGTATGGTCTCAGTAAACAGGCCAACCACGGAGACTGTAAACTCAAGGGTAAAAATAGAGACCTGACGACTCATTGCCCCTTTAATCTTTCTTTCTTTCTTTCTTTCTTTCTTTCTTTCTTTCTTTCTTTCTTTCTTTCTTTCTTTCTTTCTTTCTTTCTTTCTTTCTTTCTTTCTTTCTTTCTTTCTTTCTTTCTTTCTTTCTCTTGTTCATTTTCTTATCTTTTCTTTCAAGCTCAAGGCAATATGTTGATGTACTCTGTTTAATATGTAACACTTCCCAGTTACCATGTTAACAAATTTTTTCTCTGCAAGGACGCACATCAGTTAAATGTTGGATACCTGGCCATTTGATATTGGTTGTGATGGCAACAATTTATATACATACATCATGAGCAGGATTTACGCTGACAATTATGAATTTTAACCGTAAATACACGCAAATGATTTTTATCACATGATATCTATTGATAATACATTGCGGCAGTAATGAAAAAGACACAAAAGCCAAGGCCTTCAAATAATGCAAGCACAAGTGCATTTATTTTTGAAGCTACAGTCGGTAATATTGTGTTTATTCTTTTATAGAAGGGGACATTGATGAAACAAGCCCATATGCGGACATTGCGGAGTACATGTCGGCCTGGGGAGAACTTAAAGGTAAATTGTTTATTGCCATTGCTTCAGACAGCCTTAGTTTGGTACCTCTACGTAGCGTACGCATAATTAGCCTTTATGTCCACACAACCATTCATATACGCATGTATTAACATTATAGGCAGGACTCTGTCATGGGTTAAGTAAAAACAATCCAACAGTTTCCCCGGATACAGCCTAAACTGACAGGAAGAAGGTTAATTGATCCTGAGTACTTTATTTCACCATAATTCAAAATCTCCCGAAAATATGAAGCCATGCCCCCTGAAACTTGGACCCATATTCTGGCCCCCAAACACTCTTTGCTATCAATATATGACCAAATTCATAAAGCCACGCCCGGAATAAAAGCGATAGAAAATTAAATTTGAACAACAAAAGACGTGCGTTAGCGTGTTATCATGTGGCAGCCATCGTATAATTAGCCAATCACAATGCGAACCAGTCATTTCTCCGAAACATTACCAAGCGCGACTCGATAGGGGTTTTGGAATTAGGACCTGGCAAAGAAGGACGTTTTTGTGATAACTGAATTATATAAATGTGTTTCAAACCATTGAAAGTCAACTTTCACAAATCTTTAACTTGAGGTTGTAAGAATTTTGACCTTCCTATGCATGACTCGTTGGTGCTGACATTCAAAGCGTACATGCAAACAAAGCCCATCAGGAGCTCTCGTCTCGCATTGGAGCACCCAGATGGCTGATAGATTTCCATACACACTCAAACAGGAAACGGCGACTGAATATTACTGGCGACACAGCGCGTTCTCGGCCCTGGCTATACAGCCAGCATGTCTCAATAAAAGGGGGACACATGCACTAGGCACTTTCAAGCTTTCCTTTCCCCATGAAAGACCCTGGCATTCGGAGTACAACATCCCGAATGAGTCGCCAAAGGCACTTGCTTTTATATTAAAGTTTCATAGTTTATATTAAAATATTCGCTCTAAGAGGTTCAAGTTAAACTATCCAAGCAAACGACACTTCCCCCAGGACTCTTTGGGTGATTTCAGCTCATAAGGCTGGCATATTGTTATTCTTGATGATGTTATCTGTCATTTGTATGTGTTGTTGTTTTTTTTACGTTGAACATTACATTAATTAGATAATACCGAAATTTACAAGATGAAGTTTTGTTGCAGGCACAAACATTGTTGATGCACACAAAATACGTGCTATTGGGTATAAAGCGTGGGCACAGGTGGCTGGTAAGTATAGAATAGCAGATGAAGACCGAGTCTGTTACAAAGATGTACTGCCAAGATACCATAACATAAAGTTACATATACAAGAGAAAGCTTGTTAAAGCCACCAGTATGTTTTGAGGAAAGTGCGGCAATTATTCCTTCCTTTCCTTATTCCTGTACACGAAAAAAATTCTAATTCTAGAGGTAAGATTGTCTTTTGCAACCCTCAAACCAATAAACTAATAAAAAACTTATCTCCTCAAGTATTTTTACCTATCGCTCATTCATTACAAATTACAATGTCTATACATATGGTATTATTATTGTTGTTTTCATCCCTTTTTTATTTCCCTACATGCTTGGACTTTGACATCTCACTGAACTGTATTTTGGGCTCGAGTTATGACAGGAAATATAAACTTTCTAAGAGCTTATTTTATTCTTGAGTAGTCATATTTTGTAGCATATATAATATGTTCCGCAATGCCATATACTCGAGATACAATCATTTAATAATCATTTATGCTAGAACATGTTAAATTTTAACAGTTTTATGGCAATCGATCTTGAAAACAACGCTCTGGGTTACTTAGCCTAACATCTTTATTTACTCCAAATTAAAGACGACTAGTTTTAATAGTAGTCGACTCAGGCGCTGTGTTTCGTGTCAATTTTGCTTTTATATTGTAACATTTGAATGCAATTTGTCCTGCGGAGAAATGTTTTATCCAACTTTAGAGTTGAGACATCACGGGTATTTTTCAATCAGTCTAACGTCTCAGCAAATTCATATTTATCTGATCGGCGAAAGCGAATAGGTAATTTGTTCATGTTTTAGGTGTCTCTGCGAAATTATATGCTTTGTTGTAAGTTCAAGGAAGATAAAATAATAATCGTCCCTGTAAATAGATAATAATAGGCTTTATTTCCAGTCCAGAATTACAGAAACCGATACCATTAGCGCGGGGGAACAGTTTTCCGACCAAACATATAGTAATGAGAGATGATATACAATGCTAATTATCTGAAAAAATAAGTAGTTCAAGACCGGCTGTACCATGGGACATACAGTCAGCATGGAAATTCGGGTCCTAGCCGCGGGAATACATTTGTTATAAATTGAAACAAAGTTGTGTTGTCCTTTAAAGAGAGGAGCAAGGTGCTCCATAGCCTGGCTCCTTTGTATCTTTACGATGTTCTTTCCATATGTAACAGTGTGGTAAACAGGCTGTATAAGCTTTACAGTATGGTTGAGATTATATTTATACGGGGCTTCTTCATTCACATATAAATCATGATGAAAAGATGCGCCGCCTTGCGTTGCAGTTTTATAAACTTCAGCTGCTAGCTGTCGTAGTCTGCATGAAATAAGAAAAGGCGTTTTTGCACGTCGTAATATAACAGAGTAAGGCGATAATGAATCATTAAAGACAAAGTGAAGACACCTTTCTTAATTTTTTTCCATTTTGTCGGTTCAGATTTTCCCACATAAATACCACACAACAGGGCTAAACATGAAATAAGATAGGATAAATACATTGAAAATAGGAAGTTTTCCCCTTTCAGCTAAGATTTTAGAGACAATGGGATTGGTGGGATCTGCCTGCCCGGGTGGCCAGCCTTCCTTGTGGACCTTAAGTCGGGCGTTGTTTCCTGGCAGAATTGGTTTTCTTTCATATGTCGGCAGTTTCATGCATTCAATGAGAGAAGTCAAGGCTGCAACTGACAAATGCGGACCATCCAAGTGCAACAGATCACCATTTGTTGATTTGTCCATACACTTAAACGTCGGTAACAAGTCTACAAAAGGTGCACGAGAGTTCATCGCACAATCCCTGTGGGTGAACGTTAACCAATTCCAGCTTTTCATTGGTCACGGCGTTGTCATTTTTGGGTGGAATGCTAGATATAGGATGGACTTGATAATTGAGTCACTGAAAAAAGTGAAAACAACCATGCGCTTGATTTTCACGGTTGACATTGTTTTAGGTGTTGGTTAGCCTTACCAAAAGGGAAGAAGGCTAACCAACATGATAATCAAGTGTACCCACAGTCGTTCTGCCCTCGTCAGTCAGCTTTGTTTTAGCTTGGCCGACTCTACATTTTATGATGATATTTTTGGGAGTGGAGTTTGTATCGCTATAATGGTTCGTACGAGCAACATAGCAATGATCTTACATTTGTCAGGACTTTGGCTTGTGTTTTTCTGACTTCAGACACCTTTTTGCCACTATATGTGCGAACGTTATTTCCTGAAGATTCTTAGATTTGACATTCGTCGTGAGAGAATTCCCAATCAGTTAATTTTTGGGCCTGGCAGCATCTGCATATGTGGTTGGCGTAGAAGTCTGTGTGTTATTTTATTTCGTGGAAACTTAGAATTGATAGAATTTGCTTTGAAGCAGTTATCTTCGTGTCTTTCTCAAGAGCGACGTCTTGCAAGAAAGATTTTATTCTTCGTGGCAATACACTCACTTCCCTTTATCTCAAGGTGCTTACACAAGTCTTCAATTTTTGTTGATCAGAATGTCAACTTTGCTGCTTAGATCGGTCAGTGTAGAGGATATCGTTTGGCATGTCATACATGAGCATATTGTGGCTGAGAAATCTTCATGATCATGGCACGTTTCCCATCTCATACAGATGATGCATCCGGTCTGATCACTGTTTGGGACACAGAGTTTTAAGATTTTCATGCCAAATTCAGGGAAAACATTGCAATTAGATTATTTCAGAACAAAACATGTACGATAAGGTTAGCGTTATTCTTCAGTCCTTTATATGCGTATACTTTCATAAACCCATATATATATATATATATATATATATATATATATATATATATATATATATATATATATATATATATATATATTTATAAATATGGACAAAAAGACACAAATACAATATATATATATATATATGAATTTAACCCTTAATTTTTTTTAGTTTAACAGAAGTCTGCTAACGATACTTGATTGTTTCCCTTTGTAAACCTGGATATTTATTTTGCTTTTAACATATATGTACGTGGCATTCTGTTACAGGTATGTCCAAGTCTGAAGCTATGAAAAAATACGTGAAAAAGGCTGAAAAGGTTTTGAAAATCATTCTGGTAAGTTCCACAAGACTAACTCAATGTTGCGTAAATTTGTACCGGTGAATCAGGTCCTTATGTCCTGGGGAGCCCCCTTGGGATAACGCATGATTTATGTCATTTTTTCCTGACATGATGTAGCAATGGATTTCGGTGCATTTACAGAGTAAACTTCGAACACGGTAGAACGAATTTGTGTATATTATGTAATGCTTGGTACCTAATTCTGAAAACAACAACAGGCGGGTACCCGAATACCACACTAACTCATATTGTAGATTAGATAGAGTTAAAATTCTTTATAACAACACTGAGATATACCAACATATTCAGCTAACGTCGGTCACTAGTTTTTAGGGACTTATATTCAGATTTCTTTGCAGCTTGGCTCATTTATCAGACATATTGAGATATCTGACACCGTGACATTTTTGCAGGGAAAATATGGTGTCATTATAATGAAGTTTTATTGCACTTGCAGATAGTCCTTCAGTGCTTCAGCAGAAATTCTTTGTATCAGAATGTGGTCTGTTCGCTTCGTTCCCATGGTTCAGAGAGCCAGACAGAGATAATGCGCGCAATTTTAGTTTAAATCAAACATGAAACCGGCAGAAATTCTTTGTATCACAATGTGGTCTGTTCGCTTCGTTCCCATGGTTCAGAGAGCCAGACAGAGATAATGCGCGCAATTTTAGTTTAAATCAAACATGAAACCGGTGAAATAAGACAGCTGGTAAACCTTCTCAAAGATTTATACGTGAAGTAAGACAAACTCATATGACATTTAATACCTCATGGTATATGATCTGGTTTGACATGATCTGACCTTATTTGTTTTACCCAGGAGGTGGAAAGTGAGTGTATGCAGATTTCCAAATGGACTCCGATTAAAGACTGGGCTAAGCTTTGGGCTTTGCATTCGCAAATCGTCAGAGGAGATTACTCAGAAAGTGAGAGTTTGCTACCAGCCTCGGGCCTCATATTGTGCAATCTATATATTCACTACTAATGTCGGAATTTTATCATGGAGAAAATAACACAAAACTTAATCATACATTAAGTAATCAGTTGCAATAAGGCCTATAATAAAGGAAATAAATTTTACATAAAAATTGTGGGAAAGGTATTTTACGCATGCTTAGTTGCGATCCAGCTGTCATGTGACAAAGACACAAAAAGTGATTATTATGACAGAAAAGATAAGAAAACAGCAACGTTTATACACATTATTGTGCAAACAGTATTTTACCAATCCCGGAATACGATTAAGACGTCAGGACATTAAAGACCAAAAAAAAAAAAAAAAATGATAGAATAGATAATAATACATCAACATTAATATGCGTTGTCATTGGTGTATTTGAATCTTACAGGTGCGTTTAAAGGGAGCAAGACATTTATTCAACATTTGCAAAAACAAGAGTGGAAGGAATTGAAGGGTATGTATTTACTGATGCACCTCTAATTTATTTTAAATGTTGATTATACTGATATCTATACTTCGTACAGCGTCACACCATATGTCATTGTGCTACAAAACTAGATAAGCTCTGTTCAGCTCAATCGTTTATGCTGAACTGTTGTATTTCTTCCCAACAAAAACAAAATTAAAACCAAAAGACAACAACAGCACAAAAAGCAAATGAAAAAGAAAAAAAAACAAACAAAAAAACAAAGCAAACCTCCAAAAATATGGATTTGAGACAAATGAGTGGCATATTTATAAATTTATGAAATTGTATTCACTTGAACCTTTGCCCGGACAAAAAAAAACATTAACTCCTCCTCCTCCTCCTCCTCCTCCTCCTCCTCCTCCTCCTCCTCCTCCTCCTCCTCCTCCTCCTCCTTCTCCTCCTCCTCCTCCTATTTATGTATTTATTTGATTTTTTGCCTGCTGAAAATTCAAAGCAATTAGAAGTGGTATTCCGCTTAACCATTTCCCCGCTCAATATTCAGAGCGTCTAGAATGGTATTTTACTTAAACTTTGCCTGCTTTTTATATCCAGTGGTAATGGTATTTTACTTGTCCATTCGCTCGCTTTTTCCGAGAAAGGTTTTATTGATCTAACCTATTATGATTAACCCATATTGAAATTCAATATAAGACCTATGACTCAAGAACCAGCATATCTAGTCGTAAATCAAGAGTTCCAGACTTGGTCCTGAATCCGTTTTCCACAGGGTCCTTTGTACAAAATGTACCCAAACTACGCCGAGGGGTGCAGTTGATCTAGAGGAAATCTTTTGACTCCGTGTCGGACTTATCATTGATAGTTAAACGTGGCTCAAGCATGAGCAAAGACTACTGGCTATAGAATAGGTATGGTCATCCTTCATAAATAGCTTTCTGTGTTTCCTTTCTATGGTATCACAATTGTTGAGAACGTTTTCAGGGAGAAGGAGTAAAACCTTCATAGGTAGCACAACGTAAATTTGGAAATGACTATAAGGCAACTGATGATGATGATGATAATGATGATGATGATGATGGCGATGATAATCATGAAAGAATGGTGATGATGATAATCCTGATGATGAAGACATCACCTTAGTCATCTGAGGACCAATGGAGCTGAATACAGCCTTTGATTTTACTTTGATATCCCAGAGATTCAAATTTGCCAATTTATATTCAAGATCGAAAGCGCATGAAATGAACAAAAATATTTTACCAAACATTGTCCTACATTACTAAATGGAATGTGTTATGTAAATGAAAGATGATCAACAACACTAAGTCCAATGTACGATGTTAAGCATGGTCTAAAAGTGATATGGGTCTTTAGAGTAAACTCAGCAATCTCATATATGCTAATGTCGTATATACTCCTATCACTTGTACTAATATCATGTATACTAATATCATGTTTTTCTCCAGGTAAGGACCTTGACCATCTGGTTGAAAAATATGTGCATGATGCGAAAAAAACGATTGAGAAATATCGTGTAAGTAAAATCACTCTACACTGTATTGTTTTTCACTCCACTACAAGCGACATAAAAAAGATGTGACGGTTGATAAAAAAAATCCACACATATATTCTAGGGAATGTTACATCTGAACATTCTAGAGATGGAGTCAAAAGTTTTTTTTTCACAAAATGAAGCCAAAAAGGTTGCAGAGAGGTCCTGGCTATTGCAACTGTCAATGACAGAAACGTACCAAGAGGCAATATTTATATCAAGCTATTTTCTGGTGATACGGAAAGTAAGTTGTCTACTTTTATTCAGGCCTGAATCCTCTCATGGTAAAGTAGTCACAACCAATAAAAACAACTTTTTATAATCATATATATCTACTACAGTTAGGGTAATGAATTATTGTAACACATGGTTTACATGGCGGGATGTGCTACATAGGGGGGGTTAATATGTGTTGCCTTTTCCCTCAAATCATTGTTCGAAATAGCTATTGTTGGCTGGTCTCTTGCATTCAAATAAATCGCCATAATTTCCCATTTGATGTGCTCATACGCGCAATATACTTGTTGACGTCACTGTGGGTCATGCTTTGTCGGAACTCTCTGAGAATAAGGCGGGATTCTGTAAACACAATCACTGGACAACTGGAGAAACCGTTATGAACTTTGAAAACACAAGCAGGTTGGAGTGTTTGATTGTGTTTCAAAGTACAAACTGCGGTGCATACTTGGCACACTTTTTCATTAGAGCCGAACGACAGGAGCCGCGTATCGTAATTGGGGCAGGGAACAAGGCTGCTGATATAGACAGTAGCAGTGACTACTTCTGGTTCTTGAATCAACTGTTTGGCAGAGTGGCCTAAGTGACATCATATCCATGGATAGCATGACTGCATCTCCAACTTACCATCAGCAGCGGCTTGAGTTAAATATCTCCAGAACACTATAACACATTTGTCACTAAAATGTTAGCATTACAAAAAGTTTACATCCCGGGATATTATAAATCGTTGGCGTTTGGATATTCATTTACAGGCTGCAGATCAGGCTGCTATTTGGCTGGAATCGTTGCGATCAAATGCTGATGCTGCTAAGGATGTGGAAAAAGTCTACGGCCTCCTGTTGTCGCTTTGTTATGGAGATTACAAAAAAAGTAGGCAAACAATTACGATAGTGATTATAGCGTATTGCTTATGAATGGGTGCGTTCAGGTGGGATGTACCTTCACAATCGTATAAGGAACAATCATATATTTGAATTTCCTTTTCATTAAATGATCTAAATAACGCCAAAACGAAATTGAAGGGGAGTGCTATGAATAAGTTGTAGATATATAATGGCGTACACAAGAACCATTCATTTATGAAGGCGATGGGTGCAAATTTGTACGATGGGGACACCAGTCTCGTATGTAGAACGGCCTTAATGGGTAGCAAAATAATGTTTTGGTCAGTTTGACTTTAAATTGTCAACTTTGTCAGTATGTTTCTGTGAATTCTTGTCCTTATTGTGGTCATGTAACTATATCACAACGCAATAATTGACATCATCGTTTCCCCTTTATATTGGCCGTAACGGAAGGTGGTCAAATGTCATCTGCTTAAATGTTTTGAAAATTTTATCAGAATGAAACAACATGTCCCTGGCCAACAGATTTTCTTGACGTGGGTTTAGTGCTTGTGCCCATGAATGCTGGTGAGTCAGTCAATTTAATGGGGACTGATTGTACTTCGCTTTCATTGTGATAATATTTTACATACATTGTTATGTTTGTATTCAGAAAAAGTACTTGATCTTGCCGATATGTACGAAGACTGGGATGAGAATTGGATTAAATACTGGAAAAAATATGACGGTAAGAATCTCACCAATATATTTTTAAGAATAAAGATTCAAAAGCCTTATTCATAATGACATCATTTACATCCTTATCTTTTATAATAGTTGCAGATATCTACATAACTCTTCTGTACCGACAATATAAAGTTTGTCAAGTGAATCAGATAGCTGTTGATAATATACCATCCTGTCACAAATTTCTGACGTGATCATACTGTTTCCTTTATTTACGCCATAACAAAAAATTCAGATATTTTCATACTTTTTTCCTTTCTCCCATTGCAGTACTTAGCTGGTCAACGTGAATAACAGCAGTATTCCTATAACCTTTTAAACCCATATATACCCTATAAGCAGATTTTGTTTTTAATTATTATAGTTAAAAAAATATCAATTGTGGCTTTTATAGGACACACACACATTATGTATATATATGTATATATATATGTATATATATATACATACATATATATATATATATATATATATATATATATATATATATATATATATATATATATATATATATATATATATATATGAAGTCATTAGCATATCTTATACCTCAAAGTCAGTAGTGTATTTTCACTGCGGAACATGAACAGCTTTGACATGTGTCATTGGCACTTTAAAATTCCTTACATCAAACATATGTTACTTTTTCTCCTATTGTTTTACAATTTGCAAATTTAGATAAATCAGAACATCACTTGCTCGAGAAGCTGGAGAAGAAGGTGAAGCATTTTAGACACCACTACGCCAGCGCCGTAAAAACAAGGAATCTCAAGGACATCTTAAGCTCAAGAATGAAGTCTGTAAGTATATCTTTCTATTTCGTATCTGGGTGTTAAAACAACATCCTGACTAATCAATGGAATGTCTATATGGGTGATGGTTAATCCCGCCTCTCGTCTTTTATAAAGGGAGGATTTCGGGACCCTAGAACTACTGCTATAAAGTACATTACAGTATCTGGTTGTACAATTTATTGAAAAAAGCAGACGCATTCTTAATTCATTAATAATAAATGTGCTACAACTGCATTGGGGCCTACCAAAAAACGTAACTTCTACCGGGAGGCACAATATAGAGGCACAGGTCCTGTAAATACGTAGGTATTGTGCTCCCTGTAAAGGAGTAGATTTAGCACAGTGGAACTCTCCTTCTAGGTAATCTACACAAGTACTGGCCGTTTAAATAAGTTAGTATCATCCAGAGACACTGCCCCTGTAAATAAATAGGCATAGTGCACAGGAACTGCCCTTGTAAATAAGTGAGTACGGTACACGAAAACTGGCCCTGTAAATAAGTAGCAATAGTACAGGGATACTGTCTGCAAATAAGCAGCCATAGGACAGTGGAACTGTCCTTGTAAGTAAATGGGTATAGTACAAGGGAACTGATCCTGTAAATGGGTAGGTATAGTACAGAGAAGCTCTCCCTGTAAATAAGTAGATATAGTACGGTGGAACTCTCCTTGTAAGTACGACAGTATAGTACACAGGAACTGGTACTGTAAATAAGTAAGTATTGTCAAGAGAAACTGTCCCTGTAAATAAGTAAATATACTACACAGGAACTGGCCTTGTAAACACGTGGGTACAGTACACGTAAACTTGTCCTGCAAATAAGTAAGAATTGTACATAGACACTGTCCCTGTAAATAAGTATGTGCAGTACACAGGGACACTCCTTTGGGGCAAAATGAGTAAGGTACACGAAAGTTGACACTATAAATAAGTAAATATAGTATAGAGGCACTGTCCCTGTAAGCAAGTAAGCTCGGTTTGATTAAGACACATTTTATTCAACTTTATACAACTGGGGAAAGGATGGGGCCCTATATAAACCCCTCTTGCGAGGAAAAAGGCACTGAAAAACGACAACAAAACTTGCAGGAGATCTCCACTAAGACGGCAATGGTGCTGGACCGTTTCATCAAGTAGAACGAATTTGAGTAATACACCAGTTATAATTGACAGATGGTGGGGCTTATTATGATCCAAAGAAATCAATTGTTTCTCAACGTAGTTAATATTATCTGGTCAGAGAAACGCCCATGTAAGGTAGTTAATCATTGAAAGGCACTGGACTGAAAACGTTTGGTGTTTACAATAAATTCTTAGACGGCCGGAAAAATTGTGTTCTTAATTTCAAAATTACGATTTGAAGCGCCAAATAAAACAGTCTCTGAGCTAACGAATGCGTGATCAGTTGCTGAAGTATGTAACAGATTCCTTTGATTTGCACAAATATCACATAGAAAAAAATAATGCCATACATCTTCCACCCCTTGTTGGCAACGACATTCAGAAGAATCGCCTACGCTTATCTTATGGAGGTAGGCATTCAAGTGTGTGTTGCCCATTCTTAATGTCGCAGGGAGACCAGAAGCGTATCTTTAACCAACATAGCATAGAGAACTGGGCGGGGAATGTTAACTGTGATATGATTTTTAGTAAAGTGTTTGGATTTCGGACGCTAAGAGGCAACTGATTCCAAAGTTCGGTAACATTAGTATAAGTTGGTATAGTACAGAGGGACTGCCTTTGTAAGTAAGTGGATATGGTGCACTGGAGTTGGTCCCTGTTAAATATGTAGGTATAGTACCGAAAAATTGTGTCTGTGAACAAGTATCCTGAAATAGTGACCCATTTTCATTCTATTATTATTATTATTATTATTATTATTATTATTATTATTATTATTATTATTATTATTATTATTATTATTATTATTATTATTATTATTATTATTATTATTATTCAGCCTCTGACTAGCAGAGAAAAAAGATACATATGATATATAAATACGTAAAACATACAAAAACACAAATAGCCCACTCAGAAAGCTTTTGCGAGGAGGGAGGGCAGCTGGCGTTGACCCCTTGTGCTTCCTCACCCTGATACATGTACCTCCATCTGAACAATACGGTCAATTAGGGTATCTGAACAATGTGACCAGTTACCATATAATTCGACAGGAAAAACATAGTCCGATCCTTTAGTGGAGGAGAACTGTTTAAAATTCGACGAGCAACAGATACGCTATCACGAACACTGGCAATATGGAGAGCGGCCAGAAGAGAGGAAGAAAGTGACCGCCTCCCGAGTTCCACCCGAGCTATAACAGTGTTACCTGAGTTGTTTCTAGCTTGAGTAATGAACCCTAGTTAAGCTTGATAAAGCTTAGGCCGTATGTAAGAGATGGCACCCCAACAATATTCCATTTGTGATAGCGGCTGAAGACAAACCCAGGTAACACACTACGATCCCAGAAATGTTGGGGTTCTCTCAGTTGTATTTAACGTTTTATGTACCTATCTGCATACCTAGGTACCTACATACCCATCTACGTGTCTTTGACTCCTCTTGTACCGAGTTCTGACAGAGTTAACATCTTCCAACAGTGCCGCGCCCAAAGCATACTAAGCAAACCTGTTGACCTTTGCCCTTCTATACTGTGTTCTATCGTGGTTTCTGCAACTGTAGTCGTGCCGCACTTGAATGAGAGGTCGTTTTACTGAAAATGTTAATCCATTATCGTTATGTGAATTGAACACGCGGTCTTTTGTTGAGATTGTCAGTGAATGAATTAATATTTTGACTGTTTTTTCCATACAGCTCATCACGCAGTCTGAGGTGGTATGGGTATTTTGCTCAATAGATAGAGAAAGCAAGGAAAATATTAGAATTTCTGGTTATTATTTACAAGCCAGATATGGAGATTACACAAAAGGTAAGCAATAAGTTGTATATTGTAACAGGATAAATTGTGCTGCAAGTACATGACAATTTTGTAGCCAGGATTGTCGCGAACAGCCTTCTTATTGATTTTAGTGTAAACACTTTGTGAATAGAGTGTTATTTAAACACCATACAGTGTTTTTATTTAGATTGGAATTCAGGCTTCCGTGTTCAGTTCATTCATTTATGAGACTTTATGCAGATCGTTTTTCTTGACTAAGAATGATGTTAGTAAATAATTCAGTAACAAAAACAAGATTAGGGAACATTTAAACAAGTTTTTGGCAATGAACGCTTGATCGCCAAATTCTGAAAATTAATGATCATACCTGTACATATTTTGATGTCGATATAACAGACTACACTAGCAGACGAAGTAGCCCGAACACGGAGTCTTCTTACTGTGTATCATGGAGCTGTTAACTTCATTCTGGGCTTGGTTAAGACTTTAAATCTGGAATGCAGTGATGCTCATTTGATTAGAACTTTGCTATGATAATTGCGCCCCCCCCCTCCGTTTTTGGGCAAATATATCTCAGCTGATGAAGGTAAACTATGGTACTGAATTGTTATGTTAACTCCGTGTACAGGATAAGCCTTTGTAACACTTCATAAAACCCCGTTTAACACTTCATTTAATCAAAATTATACACTTGAGATCTAAACAAAAACACAACACCTAAATCTTTTACAGAAATGGCTGATGAATTGACCTCACGGTCCAAGTCTCAGTTAGAGGCGTGGAAAAACCTAGAGGGTAAGTCGTTTGCTTTTTTCTGAAGGGTTTTGCCTGATTTTTAAAATGGCGCTTTTGACAATTCGAAATCGCCAAGCCAATGCGTTTGTTTAATCCATGAATAAAAGATATGTTTTGGTATAGAAATACATTGTGGTACAAAAGGTAAAACTTCATGGTGGTGGTATTGTAGAAAATATTTAAAATGTATACAATATATTGCATAAATATGGTGCGGTGCACACATTTCTACTAAATATGACCACAAGAGCTGATCAAGGCTTGCCATGATCGTCATCATGGCTTAAATCACACTTTTTCTGGAGATATGTTTTCTATGTTAACATAATTTCCATGGCAAAGGATCCCCGAATTATACATACAGTGCTTACTATTGGAGTACGCAGTACATTCCATTCACTCCTATTAGTTTTAATTATTAACTATGTGCCATCGTCTATTGTAAACCCTACGGCGGTTTCCAACTTACTGATGGTATTTTAGCAGCTAGCACAGAGCAGTACCAATACAAAAAGGAGTCTGAAATATGATATATTCTTGCCCACTGAAACCACGAGTAAATGATTAAAAATCCTAGTTTACACCATACAAAAAGAAATGGCGAAATATAAGGCAACCTTCCTAGAATCTAGACACAATTGGCAGCAATATGGCATCGTTTGACTACTGCCTTTGATCATATCATCGTTCCTAAAGCTTCAATATGTCCAATTGTGTTCATTTTAGGTAGATAGCGTTTCCATCAAATTATATATGATTATGTATGATTTTTGACCACTCTCGTGCTATCGTCGCCTCTTGTATTCCCCACGTACAGCGAGTTGAAGAGGGACTGACCTAGCCCCGATCAATGCTTCAAAAGTTGTCTGTCGTGTAGATCGTGCGACTACAGGTATTCAGTGACATTACTGATGTAGTTTATCGCACCCCCCCCCAAAAAAAACAAAGAAAAATCACACTTGAAATAGGCTGTTTTGAGTTTCGACACATAAAGAAGTCTCTCTGTAAGGGAAGGTACCTTCAGACGGGAGAACAGATCTCTAAAAATCATAACACCGTGAAATATTGTAAGTACCTAGGGTAATCAATGGATTTGACCATGCTGCTGCTGCTGCTGATGATATGATAATAATCATATAGTACCATAAAAGCCATCATGATAATCAATGATGATGCTGACGATAATTTAATTTTAAACTGCACATGCATCTGAAGCTCCGTTTGGTGCTAGGGATCGACGTGGAAGGGATTTGTCTTGTGTCCAACGTTGGGCAAATGCTAAAGTAGCCTACAGAACTAATTTCGGTTTATTTTATATAGGTTATGACATTATGTAGGAATGCGTCATCTGTATGCACTTTATGAATGTGAAACCAGATAGAAAGTGGTCAAGACAACTGCAGGTGTAACATTTTTCTGATCTAGTATTAAATCCTTTAAAGCCTATTGTATTTGTGTCTTTTTTCCCAGAACCACTTCCTAGTAGTCAAAATCCTATTCCGCAGTTCGAACTCTTTACTCTCCATAAGCTAACCTGTCCCTGTCTAACCTGTATATATATATATATATATATATATATATGAAATTACTATTGTCTATATTGCACACGTTTCTCTGTAAAATTTTGACATAGGCTGTATCAGCCCAAATAAATTAAAGGGTCTTCAGCGGGTAACTACTCAACATGTTTCGGAGCCTTTTACCCGTACATGTCTCTCTGAGTAGCGGCTCCTTGCCTAAGCTAAATATTCAGCAAAGACAACCCACATAATAATGAATAAATATGAACGTGGCAATTGATGAATTAGCTAAATATGTGAAGTTTTGCTTGTAAATGCAGAGCTTCATATCAAAGAAGAATACCTGTCAAACAAACCATAATAACCAAATTTTCATAGTACAGGTTCAGATAAGAACAATTTGACTTACCCCTGAACCAAAATGTACCCTTTCTAGCTGGACAGCTTTTCCTAGTTAAACCATCCGCCAATGTTTAACTGAAGTGGAAACAAGCTGGGGCATTATATTCAGTCCCAGTGATGGTAAAATAAACAGTTGCAGCTAGACCACCTGTACAAACAAAGGAAAATCCTAACAAGGACTGCAACAATGTACATCCTGTACCAGAGATGTAGAACAAACTCCATGATGACACCTACTCCTCAAACAATTAAGCTCTATTTAACTGCTAACCCTGAGTCCATGTGTCAACTTAATGTGTCAGGTTTGTGACACTTGAGAAAATACAGTCAATTTTGAGTAATTTTTTAATAGTGAGTAAATGTGCATTTAGGCATGTCAGAAAAGAATGGAAGTCATTAATTAGCATTTATGCCAAAAACATGCTATCAAAACAATTTTTCTTAACAGGATTTTAAGTACAATTAGGCAAACATGCAACTGTCGTAGGCCGCTTCTTGCTACCTGTAGCCCCTGGGGTTTACCTAACAGAAAACATGTAAGCCTAAAATGTCTGATAGTGAATATTAAAACAGAAAGATACCAAAAGATAAAGTTAAGTAGCAAAACAGACAAGTCTAAAAACTGTAGATTATTGCGGCCAAACTTTCTAATAATCTTTGGATGTTAACAGTAGAATTATAGGGCAAGTCAGAAAAGAATGGAAGTCTTTTGTATTTATGTCAAGAGAATGCAATGAAAATATTAACCAGATATCAAGTACACCTATGAAACAAACTTTTCTAACTTTGTAGCCAATACAATTGTTAGCATAGTAAACGAACAGAATCGGGGTGACAAAATGTTATGGTTAAGTACTTATTTTGGCTAAAGGAAGGCTGAACCTTATTGAGTGAATGGATTGCATGAGAAAAGCAATAAACGCATGTTAACATTGGCTGCTAAGGGCTACTAACGAAAAGTTACTTTGCTCACATGTTTCGAGTAAAATTGATCAAATAATGCACGCCGAGAGATTTATAAGCGTTTCGTTTTCCAAGCCCAATTTAAACAATTTTGTGTACATTTTTCTACACTCCAAAATCCTCAAATATCTCAAATCGAAATCGAAATACAGTGTACATATTGAAATCTATTTACAATGTAGAAACTTTCTTTAGGTTAATATTTAATAAATCAAATAATATTTTTAAAAAAATCTCAAGAAAATTAAATAAAATGCAATAAAATGCTCTCTTGACCTATGTGGGATTCTCTAGACATTTTCACATCAAAACTATCGAGAGCAAAAATGGTATTCTGCATTTGAGTGTTATCTGCGGTTGAGCAAACTAGTCTGTGAATTTTGTGTTAGAAAACTACCATGTTGGAGAATAAGGAAGCTAATTACTACCAAATACGACTTGCTTTCAGCTTTCGAATAATTTACATTTACGTTTACATCCACGTGTATTAGCGTGACCTTTGACCTGCATATTGGACTCATCCGGGCCCTCCTACTAAGACAAAAGAAACTTTAGATATAGTGCTTATATTGGCCTAGTAAATTTTTGTAATATAGAAGAGCAGGTGTTTCACATATATGTGTTATTTACCTAGCATTTGTAAGACAAGCAAACAAACATTGGCTATTACTCACTTCGTTAGGCTAATGTTTACATAGTTTGGCTTTTGCCAATAGGAAATTGGGTCTGTAATTACCATAACAACAGGCTGAAGCGCTAGAACTTATGCGCGTGGATTCTATGAGATTCCACTTGCTTGCAGTTGGTGAATAATGTCCCCTAGTTATATACATGGTGCCAGTAATTAATTACAAATGCTTGACTGGGATCATTTACAGGGATGGTGCCATCGATAAGCTGATATTACCTAATCAAGTGGAACCAGTTTTGAAAGAGTGCCTCAGTAAAACCCTCATAGTGAGAGTCCCAACGCCAGATTTATCTCCTTTTCAAGTGTTCCTTATATTACTTATTGATTCTATCTATTATGTTTTACTTTAAAAAATCCAATTAAATAGAAACGTCCTGCAAAAATTTTCCGATCACTTATTTTAGTCAGTAATGTCGGTTGGTCTCACCAACCCTTCCTTTGATGTAATAAGACTGATGAAACTATATATATGTCCCTACCCACATGTTAATAAAGGGTCAACCTTGCCTGACTTCACAATGTTTGAAACTCCTAAGTTTTTCAATGTGCACCACACCAAAAAGCTTCGTCACACAGTAAAAGACAAGCCATCGCTAAATTCCCTATTATCTAACCAACTGTACATGCCAATTTTATGATTATCTCTAGTGTCTGCAAATGGATTTGTTGTCGAAAGATGAAAAAACAGGTCAAATGAGCACACAATCTAACTTTAAGGTCTCTAATGTTCAAAGGTCGCATGTTTATGTTCAACAGGTACGTACAGATTGAAGGCGGCAGCAAGGTTCATAATGCTAGTAAATACTGTATGCACTATGTATTCCTGTACTCTGACCCGTGATGCAAATCTGTACGGAGTCAGTGCTTACTGGATAAGGGTAAGTTCCCATATTACCACTTCCGTACAAATATTAGCCTAACATCGGTTGAATGTATGCATTTCATGCTCTAACCGAATTCAAAAGTAGCTTCCGAATGGGGCCCAGCACATGGCCCAACTTATCATTCCACGTAGTGACCTTGATCGGGGGTCCGCGTATTCAGGGCATTCCACCATAAACTGGGTACTGTACCATGTTTATCGTGCGGGAAACTTTAAATAACCTTTATTTGTTTCTGTATGATGCTTGCAGATTGTTTATTTCACTGAGGTGTTTCCAGATCTATTTTTCACATTTTGATTTGATTTCATTATTCTTTAATAGGGCTCATGCAAATAAAACTGGGCTCCCCTCCCTCCAGGCTCTTGGTCGCACCATTAAAATACATACGATGATAGAATAATGGACAAAGTAAATATTTCAGAACAGAAATGACACAGTACAAAACTGTAATATTGCAACCAAACTGATGATCTTAAACTTCTACAAAAACCAAAATATAGAACAATTTACCAAGAAAAACTAAACATATTACTGTTTAGGCAATTGACGGGATATCAACATAGGTACGCGTGTGATTTATTCAAAGAAAATTTACAGTCGTTGTTGGGTAAATAATTACGGTGTAGAATACATTGAGGCCATGAACGGATGAATTAACTCTTTCAGTGTTTGGCCAACCTTCATTGCTGGCTAAGCAACTTCCCTCCTAGACCCTTGGTTCCACTGAGCCAAACGTGCGCCGACCCAGATGTAGAGAATAAAACATTTATATAGGTTTCGGGACTTTAACTGCAAAATTGGCATTTTAAAAATAATAGGACTAATAACATTTACAGTCAGTGTTAGTGAACACAATAATTTAATGCTCATTAATTGTTACCACAACTGTTGGAAATGCTAGGAGTTCCAGTGCGTTGCGTTTATGGTACGCAATCTGGCAGTGGCTCCACCTGTGGAGGAACGAGCCAAGCTGAAGTCTCTGTACAAGCAGGCTACTTGCGGCGACTGGGGACTAAGTAGGTGTTGACGTAAAAAACAACGTTCCTTGCACTGTGATATTCATGCTCACATTTTGATTTATGTCAAAATACATAAAATGGAATGAATTCTGTATAAGTCGATGATCTGTAATATTAATACAAAGAGATTACGTGTATCAGAACGTTTAAAACCAATTTGCCAGCTTCCGTTGGCACTGCATATTTTTTGTTTGTCAATATACCTATCATAGTTAGCTCAGCAACAACGACGTCTGTAGTTGTGGGCATGGAATAAAGATTTGATTGCTCTTTGTATATAGCAGAAACCCGACTGGCAGGTCAGCTGTCCAAGGGACAATTACTTTGCACTCAATTAGATTTATAGGTTCTTTGCATCAAAATGTAGCAAGTATTGACTGAAGCAACACATTACAAAAGCGTTAGACCAGACGACTTCAATTTTAGCAGACATTTAAGCTGGGTGTTTGACAAATACTTTATATCAGAATAATGTTCTGTTTATGTGCAGTTCAGTTTGAGTTCCAAAAAGCACCAGCGTCAATAGAAATACAATGCAGCTTTAACTTTTTCTTTTAAAAAATCGCTTTCGAGCATGATTGTTTCACCATAATTACAGTAAAATAACTGTTTCCAGAAGAAAGAGATTATGACGACCCTATGAACATAATAATGGCGGATCTATGGCGATCATACAAAGGTAATTCTGATTGTTCTAAGGGATACCGAATAGAACAGCCAGGGAGGCGTGTGCGTCATTTCCAGCAAAATCTCGTATGACTCATTTTGATTATAGTCTGCGTCTTGTTTTTCCTGAAATTCCATGTTAACAGAAAACATCATGCTGGGAATTATAGATAAGGTCTTTCACGATGACACGTTCTACGTCAGTAGCTTTCCTCGGCGGAAGAAAGGTGCATTGCGCCCAACCTACGACAAGGAAATCTATTGACTAGGTTTTATTCTAACCATAAAGGGTTAAACCAGAGGTAAATAAACATGTTTACACATTTCATCATTTATCAAACCAACAATTAAATCATTATTACCAATACCTGCCTAACGAGTTCATAGTACCTGCTTCTACTGCCAGGATCGCACAACGCGATTCCGCGGTACTTTGCAGGAATTAGGACACTTGCTGGAGCGGCCGTAAAACAGCATTGCTAAGCGAAAGGGTTGAAAGCAGACACAAGAAAACGTAGCTGTTGCTGCAGGTCTTGACAAGATATCACATTGAAAATACCTGTGTACAATTGAAAAGTACCAGGCTGTTATGCCGACACAAAAAAAAAATTACAACCATGGGAAAGAACCGATGGATGGCAGGGGTTACTTTTTATAGTTTTCTCAACAAGTGAGACAAATTACGAAAAAGTATGGATCAACATGGTCAGGTAAGCCTGGTAAATATCGACCGAATTTACCCCAGCCTCCAGGCATTTCGATGTTTGTGATTTTAGACAGTGGTGCGACAATGAAACAGTAGCAAGAATGAAAAAGTCATTGCATTCAGTTAGAGGAATAGATTTAGTTTTCACTATCATAATAAATGTAAGCGAAATGATAACACTTTCAAATATCAATGAATGTGCTGCAAATAAATCTGCTCTATTTGTTTTAATATATTATATAGTCTATCTTTAAGAACGAACGTACCAGTGATACGAAAACCGAAAACATTGATTTATTTGACATTTCAAACATGTGTATCATCTAAAAGGTATGCCACAAAAAGAGGCTGCACGACAGTATATCCAGCTGGGTCTCATTGCAGTAGAAAAATATAAATTTGTTTGGCCCCAGGATGGAGAATATGGAACCCCTGTGACATTGAAGAAGGTAAATAACTTTCCTGTTGGCCTTAGGCCATATATTTTTTGTTTTCTTCCAAACATTTATACACACTTTAACTTTAAATAAACGGTGAAGAGATTTGTCCCCATCCACCTTTTCAAAGCTCTCACGAAACATAAAGACAGCATATCTGTTGCTTGATAGTTCCTGGTCATTTATCATTAGGTGAACTGATCAGTTTGAAAAAAAGTAAGTTTATTACCAATATAATTGTGCCTTAAACTTGCTTGGGAGAAAGAGAGCACCCTGGCCACCGAAGTTGATATGCATCACAGCTTTTACGCACATGTTCCAGTTATGTGCAAAACATTTGAAGATACCGCCTACTTTTTGTGAGGTCAAATAATTTCACAGGAAATCTCTAAATACATACTTAATGTTTATGATTATGTCACCTATACATTGATTGAACCAGATCCCCATACATATGAGATTACATCTGTTATTCCATTTACTTGCAATATAGGAATTTGAGAGGTCGCAGAGGATCGTGAAAAATCTTAAATATGAAGCAAGCACTGAGGAGTTGGCCAAGCTGTACTCGTACTTTCTTGTGGCTGTGTATGGTATATGCAAAGATGGTATGTGAAGAAAAGGCTGATCATGATATGATACCTATCTACATTCATGAGACCTATGATGGTTTTCTTTGCTTGAGCTTGCTGCGTGACCGAGTCCTCGCCTGTGAAAGCGAGCTAGCTTTCACGCATCTACCGCTTCAACGCACGTCGAAGGCTTGGTGCGCTGTGAGCGCTAGCTAGCTTTCACGGCATCTCCCAAGCCGTGATCCAGACCTCGCTCTTATGTCTTGAGCGCGAGATACTTTTCACGCATGGAAAGTACCTCGCTTCTTGAGCATGCGCAGTTGAGAGCTTATATTACCTGGTTCCCACTGCCGTTTTTTGCCCGACTAAAACGCTGTTGGCCTTAGTGTTGGCGCAGCATTACATATAATATATAAAATATAATAACACACACACACACACACACACACACACACACACACACACACACACACACACACACACACACACACACATATATATATATATATATAAAATGGGCTATTTTTTTCCAAACTTAACATTTGCTTGTCTTCATTAACTATCATTATATATTTGATAAATTTTATCATTTTTGAATCCTGCCATGGGTCTAATGATTGTCCTGCCGTCAGGCATACACTTACGTATTCTGTTGGGGTACCAGTATTAAATACTATCTTGCGGCTCTGATTCTGCGAGGCAAGTTTCACGGCGAGGTATGTCTGGAAGGGAGCTGGGTGCTTGAGCGCGAGGCAAGTTTCACGCGTGAAGCAGACCTCGCCGACGAGGAAGCTTTTAAAACCGCTTGCGAGGTCTTGAAAGCGAGGTCGCTATAATGCTGTAAGCTTTCCAATCATCAAGCTCTGGGCTATGAGGGTCGCATGACTGATCCAACGTCACTTTTGCTGTTGAAGTTTCCGAGATAAGTGAACGTACAACCCGGAAACATTGTACGATAGACAGTCCCCAGGGTAAATCTGAGAGCAGATGAGGGGCTTCAGGTAGAATCTGGCAACATGTCGTGGTCATCCGCGTATAAATTACATATAAATGAAACTATTTAAACATCGTGTTAAATTTCGTCAATCGAGTGCCGAAGCGCTGACATTATTGCAGTTGTACTAATGAAATAACAGTTATGCAATGGCACTAATCACCGAGAAAGATTTTTTCCACAATACCCCCCCCCCCCCCCGCAAAATTGTATAACGCCATGTAAATGCAATTTTGAAATACAGTGCTAAAATTTCCCCGATAGTAGTTTCAAGCGATGGCACCAATTCTATACCAAAAGCAGTTTCAATTTCGAACTCACTGATTCAATACCGATGACAGCGATTCAATTGTATGAATAGTCCACACTTATATCTTGTTTTTTCCCGCAGATAAGATAATTGGAAACCACGTCAACGATAGCAAGGTGGCGAAACTCGTGGCAAAGAAGTTGAAAGGCCTAAGACGTTAGTATTAGATATGAATTTCATGAATATCATGATGTTTCAAAATCTGTGGGTTTCTTAATGGATAAATATGTTCATATCTAAAGTAGTATTCTGTAATTATGTTTTACATTAATTTGGGATCGGTCATTACCAAAAGTGAATACAGAAACATCTTTGTCACCTTGTATACAATTATAACTCAGGAGGGTGCACTTTCCAATTTTATTTTGTATGATGGGATCGTATGAAATAGTAAGCAGTACTTGTTACAAGTCTCTTTGTTCTATTACATAATACTGTACGTTGAGTGTTTGTTCTCTACACAAACATTCTCGAATATTGGATTTATTTCATTTTTCTCATCTGTTTGCATTGCCACGTAAACGGACTGAATAATTTTATTTCAGGGGTGACGAAGGAAAGGGCCATGATTGAGTATAACAGGCTAGTTTCCCATTTGAAAGAAAAATATGGTGTAACCTACGCAGGTGTCAAGGAAGAGGAATTTAGCCAAGTGCAAAAAAAAGGGGTAAGTCACAAAGTACATAACTGGATTACTTAAGGTGTGATTTGTTTGTTACACATCTAATGAAGTAGCTACAACTATTCTAAACAAACTTGGGATCCTACATGGTGAGTCATAAAGTTCTATCTGTAGTAGAAATGAATCAACGACCATAGTCTAAAGATTGACCAAAAATGAAATTATATCATATTATGCATGTGTCAAATTATAGGAGTTTGCCGAAGCCCTACAGAAATACAAGGAAGAACAGAAGGATAAATGTACAAAGGCAGAGAAAGTTAGAATGCACGCCTTACTTCTACAGGCTTCAAAAGGTAACCAGCATGAGGACTCCAGCACGACAGGTAGCTATATAGTTTAGTGAAGTTCAATTCTGCTTTTTTATGATTCTATATGCTAAACATTATTTATATGTTTTTGTGTAATCGTTCCTCTCTCTTTTAAACCTACTAAAATGGCATTCGTGGAATGAAATATCATGACTCGCATTAAGCGTAGACTATAACCGTGAATGATATAATTCTGCTTAAAAACAGACGGGGGAAACTGCATTCGAACCTTCTCTTTATCATGTAACTTGAACTTCAATTCCCAATGTATGTGCTGTTATGTATGCAAAGAACGGAATAACAGAAAAAAACAACACTTTTTTTTGTTGAATATTTGAAGTGGAGTCCATATCTGAGTCAACAGAAACGCAGACTGGAACAAAGGGGCAATCTTCAGAAACAAGTGAATCAAGCTCCACGGCTGGTAGCTCCAGTGCATCACAAACGGAGACAAGTAAATCAAGTTCTACGACTAAATCTAGTGTATCACAGTCAGGAAAGGATGGAAGTACTTCTGCTACTGAGACAAAGGGGTCCGCCAAAGAGGATAAGACTGCATCAGGTGTTGAAACAAAAGGTGCGACAACAAAAGCTGAAAGTACCAGTAAGGAGATCAAACAAAGTGACACCACCTCCGATAAGAGTAGCATCAGCGTTTCAAAATCATCAAGCGACGCCACTTCTGGCGAGAGTACAGTACAAAAGAGCAGTAAAAAAACGATTGACAAAGCGTCACGCGACACTAGCACGAGTGACACAAAGTCTGATGCAACCAGTGAAAAATCGACTGACCAAACTTCAAGCAAGAGTGATACAAAGTCTGAATCTTCATCGAAGGACACCACCTCCGATGAGAGTAGCATCAGCGTTTCAAAATCATCAAGCGACAGCACTTCTGGCGAGAGTACAGAACAAACTACCAGTGAAAAATCGAGCAACAAAATTTCAAGCGACAGTAGCACGGGTGATGCAAAGTCTGAATCTTCATCGAAGGACACCAAATCTGATAAGAGTAGCACCACTGTTTCAAAATCTTCATCAAGCGGCAGCACGTCGGGCGACAGTACAGTGCGAAAGAGCAGTAAAAAACCGACTGACAAAACTTCAAAGGACAGTAGCACGAGTGATGCAAATTCGGAATCTTCATCGAAGGACACCACCTCTAAGAAGAGTAGTATTACTGTTTTAAAATCTTCATCAAGCGACAGCACTACTGGCGAGGGTACAGTACAAACGAGCAGTAAAAAGGCGACTGACAAAATTGCAAGCGACAGTAGCACTAGTGATGTAAAGTCGAAATCTGCGACAAAAGCCGCGAGTACAAGTAAGGAGACAAAACAAAGCGACACCACCGCCGATAAGAGTAGCGTCAGTGTTTCAAAAGCTTCATCGAGCGACGCCACTTCTGGCAAGAGTACAGTACAAAAGAGCAGTAAAAAATCGATTGACAAAGCATCACGCGACACTAGCACGAGTGACACAAAGTCTGAAGCAAGCAGTGAAAAATCGACTGACCAAACTTCAAGCGACAGTAGCAAGAGTGATACAAAGTCTGAATCTTCATCGAAGGACACCAACTCCGATGAGAGTAGCATCAGCGTTTCAAAATCATCAAGCGACAGCACTTCTGGCGAGAGTACAGAACAAACTACCAGTGAAAAATCGAGCAACAAAATTTCAAGCGACAGTAGCACGGGTGATGCAAAGTCTGAATCTTCATCGAAGGACACCAAATCTGATAAGAGTAGCACCACTGTTTCAAAATCTTCTTCAAGCGGCAGCACGTCGGGCGACAGTACAGTGCGAAAGAGCAGTAAAAAATCGACTGACAAAACTTCAAAGGACAGTAGCACGAGTGATGCAAAGTCGGAATCTTCATCGAAGGACACCACCTCTAAGAAGAGTAGTATTACTGTTTTAAAATCGTCATCAAGCGACAGCACTACTGGCGAGAGTACAGTACAAACGAGCAGTAAAAAGGCGACTGACAAAATTGCAAGCGACAGTAGCACTAGTGATGTAAAGTCGAAATCTGCGACAAAAGCCGCGAGTACAAGTAAGGAGACAAAACAAAGCGACACCACCGCCGATAAGAGTAGCGTCAGTGTTTCAAAAGCTTCATCGAGCGACGCCACTTCTGGCAAGAGTACAGTACAAAAGAGCAGTAAAAAATCGATTGACAAAGCATCACGCGACACTAGCACGAGTGACACAAAGTCTGAAGCAATCAGTGAAAAATCGACTGACCAAACTTCAAGCGACAGTAGCACAAGTGATACAAAGTCTGAATCAAGCAGTGAAAAATCAACTGACAAAGCTTCAAACGACATTAGTACGAGTGATACAAAGTCTAAATCAACCAGTGAAAAATCGACTGAAAAAACTTCAAGCGACAGTAGCACGAGTGATACAAAGTCTGAATCCACATCGAAGGACACCACCTCCGATGAGAGTAGTACCAGTGCTTCAAAAGCTGCAACTGCATCTGCATCTGACAAAGAGGGTAAGAGTAGCACGCAAACAAGTGAAGACAGCGCAAGTACTGCTGGAGCAAGCTCAGTGTCATCAACTGCTAGTCAGGATGAAGACTCTGAGGCATATCACGACCAAGTGAGAAAAGAGTGGAAGAAACTGAAAGGTACAGATATATATATATATATATATATATATATATATACAATGCAATATTGCGCTCTATTTCTGCCTATAAAATCAGTAGCTGGTCCGTACATGGTAAAACACAATGCACTTATTATTATTGTAAAATATTCGTATCAGGAGGAGTGTGTCATACGTGTAATACATGTATAACACTCCAAGTAGATAATTGGGACAATGAGATGAATTATGCAGCACAACTTTATAAGGTGTATTTGTGAAAGGTCAGGTTGGCATCCTACCCATATATATTCAAAAAAAGAAAACCCCCCAAAACCCAAAACAAAAACCAAACTCCCCACATCACCCCACACATATTAAGTCAACAGTTTTTGACTTGTCAGCCTTTGCATTTTATAGGGTTGCTAAGCTCCATTTTTTAAGGCTGCAACTCCGAAAAGAATAAATTTATTCACACTTTGCAGAAAAACAGCTTTCCATACATGTAAGATCATTTCAGTTCATTTTTAGACTAGAAGGGTGAAGTTCCCGCGAATATTAAAGAAATTAATGCTTAACGTCAGACGCTAATGGTGACAACATATCCGATGCACAGTCTTGATTTCAGTTCGGTCTGATTTTACTGTTATATCACACCACGAAATGCAAACTATCAAGAAACGAGTTTTATATTCGCTGTAAGCCTTAGGAACAACGAATACTTAGACATATTAGCTGAATGGTCAATCTTGATTGAAAGTGGCAGCCAAAACATGGTACGCTAATGTTTTTTAATTATTATTCCTTTTGTTATTCCTTTTGTTGGACTGTGTTTATGACAGATATCAGTAAAGAAGACGCTGCCAGCAAGTTTACAGAAAAAACTAAAAAGATGGAAGCTGAAAAGGCCACATCAAAGGCAACTACTGGTAAAAAACTGGCCGCTCCCTGGGTAAAAGGTGAGCTACTTTAATACCTCTGCGCTAAAAGGCATACGTCGGTGTCGTCTCTCTTTGCTTAACAATCATCTAAACTGTACTTGCGTACTTCTATTCACGTACGAACTTTTTAATTACATTTTCAATGCCAATTTGGGCACAAATTTATTGGTTGTATCTGATTCGTACTATTTCTTGTAAACTGACCTTTATTCAGGATCAAGAAGGTCAACAGTTACAGAAAGCATAAAATGGTCCAAGTCAACAGCTTTCCTCGTTGCGTTTTTTGGATGCACTACGTCCAAAGCGCACCCAGGAAATGATGTTTCAGTAAAAAAGTGACACTGAGGGAGTTAAACCATCACATGTTAACATTCAGCTTCACGCTTGTAAGTGTTGCAAACGTGTTGTATCGAACAAGTTGCATTTTTGCACATATTTTGTTTCGACAAAAGGCACACATTTATCATTTGATATGAAGTCAGAATTGTTTCATAATACTTTCCTTTCGTCACTTGAAACAACTTTTGCAAACCTCTTACCAAACGTTTTGACTTCTCGGATGGACGTCTAGCTGAAATAATGTGGCTCTGACTTTATGGGTGAAAAAATGAAGCTTGGTGATATTAAACTTTGAAGACATTTTCTTTGGTAGTTGCCGTTGTTTTCATTGTGATGCCATATGTTGAGGAATGACACATGTTGATTAGCACAAACAGATACTGGAATATTCATATAAACCTGACTTAGCAAGTATGTCACATACATCGTATTTTGTTTTAGGTAAACTGGTTCTGGTGACTGGCATAAACACCGTCGGGTACGGTGTAGTAGTTCGGGCCTTAAGGAGCCGAGCTAAGGTCAGTTATGATATTTGCTACACAAATTGCATAATATGAATAGGATCACATTAGCAACAACTGTCTGTAAATCGCAATTTATGTACCATTTCGTTCTTGGGCAAAATAAACCTTTCCTTGTTCCCTTGTTCGATATTTTAAACATTGTTTTGGAGCCTGCAGTTGAATGTTGCTTCACTTCATATTTTTAATCCCTTATTTAATAAGTACAAATTCGGGATTAGATACATAAATACCTCAGTCTTTGTTCAATTATAGCGTTTTTATGATTGTTGCAATGAACAAACCCCCGCCCAAAAAAAAAAAAAACAAAAAAAAAAAAAAAAAAAAAAACAAAAACAAAAAACAAAACAAAACAAAAAAACAACAAAACAAACATGCTTTAGAAAAAGCAATAATATTACATGGTAACAGTGGAGCAGCTTCTGGAACTGTTGTTTTTTTGTCCTCCATTTCTATTACATAATAATACAAATATTAATGAATTGTTTTACATTCACATTAATTTTAATTATTCACAACTTGTTGATGTCATAGTTTTGCTTCTATGTTACCACAATTGCAGTATTTAATTTGAGCTAAACGATGTGCATGCTACAAGAGATAAGGTTAAACTGCATCGAGATGTTTGCAGTAATCTGGTTTCACACAAACAGGTGCTTGCAGTAGCCAGCTCAGATGAGAAACTAAAGAAACTTCGACTATTAGTAGAGGAAAAGGATGCTAGGTTGTCTGCAGGACTGCTGACAAAGAAAGTAAGTCAGAATACGGGGCATTCACATTAGTTCCTGTACTACTTTTGCTGTATCTTTCTAAAAGAAAATACATGTATCTACGGGTTGATTTCTTTTTCAAAGTTAAACATGGTAAAAGATATTGTCTCTGTCATACTAACAACTCACATAAAACTTATCGTTTAAAGAGTCATAGTTATGTCAGGCAAATGCAGGCACATACTGGCCTTTATACAAGAAGAAATAGTCATATGATAGTTATAAGTAATTTTTACTCCCAGCAATGTTAGTACTGCCATTAGTTTTATGTCCGTACATCCGTACCATGACGGCTGATTTTCACCATTGTACAGTCACAAGGCTACATATTACGGTGGGAATTAATACGCACGTCCCGTAAGCAACGTAATGCAAAGACTCCTTAGTATATCTGTCGAACAAGGCCATGATTTTATTGTAATTTTTATACGGTACAATATATTATAAGGTAATGTCAGCACTCTTTGATAAATTTATCCGGACATAATGTGTGACTTTTACCAAATTTTGTTGATGCGGCGTAATTTCAGGAATCAAGAACGTGAGCATTTGAATTTTCAACAGACTAAGAGAACTGAAATACTCAGGTACCAGTTGGGCATTCGGTTACACTATGATCCTCTTTTGTAGATCCTGAGAGCACATAATGAAATAAAAATCTCATCACTTGATGATCCATACATTGCCGCATTGCCACAAAACGGGATATCCTCTATCCCCCTTACCGCAGCAATAAATTTGTTATATCTCTTTCTTATGTAAGGAGCAGAGTCAAAAGAGCACGGTTTATAACGTTAGGAGACAAATTTCGTGAAGTGTGGAAACATGTGTTGGACCCTAAAAGAAATCAGCTATTATTGCCTCAATATTAAAATGTAGTTCTAATATTGTATGCCTTCACCATTTTAAATTACATCTGCGATGATGAAAGCTGCGTGTCACTTGTTTATCTTTATCTCAAGCAGTCAGATGTCTTGCAGCCACACCCATGTCATCACCCGTATCATCAATGCTAGACATTCGCTAGCCGGTTCTATACTCTGCTTATCTGTTTTTGAACTGGCTATCTGTACTTCATAAACAGGAAAACCATGAAGAGATTTTTATTTCTATTCATACCAATTCATGGTCAAGGGATAATCTTTGAATTTAATCATTCACGGCTTCAGTCAGCACCGGCGTCGTTTCCAGTCATCAGCTTCAGATTAAAATTCATTTCAGGTAGACATGTCAAATGAGAAGGCTGCCAAGCAGTTGCTGAAATTCGTTACAGTGCAGAAGGAAAAACTAGTGCATGTTGTTTCCTGCTGGGGATCATATGTGAAGGTGAATTTTTTATTTTTAAACACACACACACACACACACACACACACACACACACACACACACACACACACTCACACACATTAAACATCTATAAGATCTGTGTCCTCCCTCCAGGATTTAAGTCACAATTGTGACTTAATATGAGTTTGTTTCCTACCCCAACGTTTGTCTAGATCCATAAAAGAAAATAGCTGACATTGCCTCAATATGCAATAATAAACTAAAACCACCTCATATAAACCTATTATCACTTGGCAGACTTTCAATCATAGCGATTACATTCAAAATAGCCCAGGGCAGTCATCATTGGGTGCATATATGTTTGTCCGGGTTCATATCTTGTTACCAAAAGTTATACCTTCAACAATGTATCTACTATTTTCATCTAAAACTGTATTGTGGAATTTTAAAGGAAATGTTGGTTTACATCCCCGTGCATCATGCGTTCTATGTGAAAACAAAGTTGTGTATCCTCATTTAGCTCGCTCGTCAAAATTTTTTAATATCCTTAGCACAATGTTCTTCTTGCAGCAGTATAACTTCTGCCACCTGCTTGCTTGTAGAAATAATGAAACATCTGCCTCCTTTTCTTACTGGCTCTTAACCCTTTCCCCCTTGAATTAAGACTGAGCCAACAGCTTTCCTTGGCATGGGTTGGGCATGCCCAACCCATGCCAAGGAAAGCTGTTGACCTAGGGCATGTGATCTTCATAAGTCTCATGTACATTTCTCAGTCAAATTGCTTTTCATAACTGTTGAAATTAGTTGAAAACACTGAAGCAGACGACATTTGACCACCAGCCGGTTTTGGCCGGTTTGAGGGGGAAAGGGTTAATCCTCTGACATCAAGAGATACAACGGCAATTTAGCATCTATATTTACTTTAGAAACAGTCTATCATGGTAGACACATTTTTGCATTTAATCTGTCTAAAGGGTATAACCTCTAGTACCAATGTACAGATATATCATTTGTGTAGACCAGTAAACCAGAGTCATGTATATCACCGTAACCATATAAAACGTGTCATTCGACGAACAGGATACAACTATTAGCTGGCAAATAGCTGTCATTGCATAGACAAGAATACAGTTCATGGTACATACAACGCTCTTGTTTCTGTTATCAAACAATGACTCTATTTTGTTCGTACTTGTTTCGTTTACGTGACTTAATTGCTTTGGATGGTATTTATTCGGCCAGAGACTGGCGTCTTCAGTCAGGTGACAAACGAATGCACATATGCATGAATAACAAATTGTAAATTTCCAGCCATTGCGTTTGTTGCTGTATTGTAGTAATTGATGTCGCTTTGTTTCCGTCGTTTTAGCGCTATATCATTACTTTGACGATTGTCAATAACGTTCCTACGAGGAACAGGATTCTGCGTTTTAATCTCAATAAAACATTTTTTTTAAAACCTGGTTCATGTGAGCACTACAAAAATTGACTTTCTTGTCATTCGCCAAGTTTAGAAAAAATATAAAACTAATCTCTCCTGGCCGTCAGTAGTAGTCAAACCCTCTTCGCCGCCAGTCTAGTCACTAGAGGGCCATTCGTGCGACACGCATTGCCCCCACCTCCGGCAGGGGCCTGGGTATTAACGTGGCAACTCAGGTCCGCCTAGTGAGTAGGACTAACGATTCGTTAGGTTGTTCAAGTACACATTTCTACACGTGAAGAATTACGATCATGGGTATCAGTAACGCTTAAAATGTCTTTCTCTTAAAGTACCAACGAGCTTCTGCCGTTGAACAAAACGCAACAAGGTGTTTTTTTCCGGATGTAAATGCTAAACTGATCAAGCTATCATTTAGATCAGTCCATAAGTAACGCTTACCGTGATTTATCCCTGTCCCGACTTCCAGCGTCGACTGACGTGTGTTATATGAATATATTTTATTGACTATTTACATGTACACTGCAAAATCAGAACGTGTACTTACATTTGGACCAGTTATATCAGGGCGTCTGAATAAGCTGCAGGACATCAGAATCAATTCCCTTCCATAGGTGGATCCATTACCTGACAACTCAATTTGACTTTCAAAAAACCCCGCAGATACATAAAACTATATGCAAGATGTTTATTGTTTTGATTTTCGTTTTAGGCTGGGACTATAGAAGAAACAAAGGTGGACGATCTGAGGACAATACTCAATTATCACCTGATAAAAAATTACGTCTTGACGCAGACATTTCTGCCATACCTTAAGGACGTAAAAGGTTGGTTCCACTGAGAGACGTTGATCTGTACAGACAATGGGCGGTTATATTGTTAGTAGCATATATGTTGGTATAACAACGATCATTGCACTCAATTAAGTAAACCATCAAATTGTGTCTGATACAATTTTGCTGATCAGTACTACTTGGAAGATGACGTCTGTTCCTTTGAAATATGTTCACCAGGTGGAATACTAACTAAGCATGCATGGATAAAGCGAATATGTTATACCGACACATCCCTTATTTCACTTGTTTATACAGTGTGCCGTCACATTGTAATAATGTCTAACCGTCACTATTTATCTGAATTTCATTTCCAGTAGCTAAATTGAAAAAACCCCTGGACCTAAAAATTATGTTAAATACACAACAGCGCTGCAGCGTGCCACTTAGCTTCGTGTTTGCTACAAAATGAATATAAAAGCAGCCCTCTGTGGTAATGAGTTCTTTCATGACAACAAATGAAACCACACAGTGTGTTCTGAATTAGGAGTAGGCTATTTTTCTGAAATAGCGACAACGATAGTCGAAGCAAGTTTAACCGGCCAAGCAAAGCTTTTGGCCAGGAGCGTGTCATCTTGTTAACTCGTACCTACAATTTTCAGCAAAATAAAATTTAAACATTGAAGCAGATGATAAATTTCACAAGAATGCTTTGGAAGAAGTTTGAGTGCAAAAGGTTAAGTGAATATGTGCTGCTCTAAATAAAACACTGCTGGCTTGTTATAGGATCTTCATTCACTGTGGCGATCAATTCAAGCTCCCAAACATATCAGTCAACAGTTGTTGGAGGATACAACCAATGTTCTGTAGCTACGATCATTCACTCAGCAATCCATGATCTGGTCATGGCAGCTAAGGAAGAATATCAAAGAAGTGTGGTTAATGTCAACCTTCTTGAGATAGGCGCTAATGTGGTTATGGTAAGTATTACATAAACGTGTCACTTATCAAAAAGATCTGTTTAAAATGCACCAAATAGTACCCTGTTTATAAGAGGGTATTAGAAATGTAAATTATTCCAAGAGAAGATGTTTTGTTTCCTCGTTTACAAACATTTTCATTTATGGCTTCCCTTGGTAGTGCTATTCGGAATATATATATATATATATATATATATATATATATATATATATATATATATATATATATATGTATATATATACATATATATACACACATATATATGTATATATATATATATATATATATATATATATATATATATATATATATATATATATATATATATATATATGAACAGAAATACATGCTTTATAAATACATGTTGAAATGAATGAACGCGTTTTCGTGAATGTTTGAGAGTCCTAATTGGAAAAGGTAAACAGTGTGTTTGACAAAATATCAGACATCTTGTGATCAAGTAAGAACACATTAACAATTTCAAAATAACAGCTTGTATCAGAGCAAGGAATCAGAACCAAATGATTCAAAGTCGGACAAGTTCCAATCGAATAATCACAGTATGCAAGTATATTGTTTAAGTAGGATGTACCATATTGCCATATCTTTCAGTTGGTAAATATGTTTTGCTACAGCTGTCAAGATAGATTTTGCTTTGTTTTACATTCATCATAACTAATTTTGTGATTTTAGACCAGAGAGGAAATCAAACGAGAAGAAAAAACTCTATTTGTTAGCAGCTCCAATGTTGGCACAGTGATTTTAAACGTAATGACGTCATCATTCACTAAGTCTACCAAGCTGACTGAGGTCTGGCAAGTAGACGATAAGGCATCCGTGGGAAGTGTCAGCAGGGGTTCAAGTGTCTATTCTAGTGAAACAACATCTAGGCGAAGTATATCTAGCTCCTCAACTGGAAGAAGTGTCTCCACTGATAGTGTCAGCAGCCGCTCCAGTGTGTCATCAGAACGTGCGACTTCTACACAAGGAGGTACTTTCTTGGAAAGGTCAGGAGAAGCTTCTTCACGCAGCAGAAGGTCCACACGAAGTATATCTAGCTCCTCAACTGGCAGCAGTGTCTCCACTGACAGTGTTAGCAGCTGCTCAAGTGTGTCCTCAGGGCAGACAATTTCTACTCGAGGAGGTACTTTTGTGGATAGGTCAGGAGAAGCTCAATCATGTAGCACAAGGTCCAGACGAAGTATATCTGATTCATCAACTGGGAGAAGTGTTTCTACTGATAGCATCAGAAGCAGCTCCAGTGTGTCCTCCGGACAGACGACTTCTACACGAGGAGGTACTTTTGTGGAACGGTCAGGAGAAGGTACATCATACAGCAGCAGCAGGAGTGTCTCAGTTGATTCAACTGGCAGTGCAACAAACATTGGAGAGCAGACATCACCAAGGGAGTCCATAATCGAGACTGCAATTATCATGGGAAAAAAAGAAGGTGAAAAAAAGACAACTAAGAAAGGTGGAGCCAGTACCGGATCTACAAGCGTGTCGGTTAAAGAAGGAGCTGAACAGAAAATAACCAGAACAGATGAAACCGGTACTGCATCCAAGAGTGTGTCGAGTACTACAGACACGGAAAAAAAGAGCAAAAGAGGGGAAATCAGTTCAGCTTCTAAGAGTTCGTCGGGTACAAAAGAAACTGAAGAGAAGAAAAGCAAAACAGATAAAGCCTCTATTACGTCTTCAAGTGCTGCTATTAAAAAGGACACAGAAAAGACAGCTAAAAAAGATGATGCCAGTACCATAACAAAGAGTACAGTAGGTAAAAAAGAAAGTGAAAAGAAGACAACTGAAAAAGGTGGAGCTGCTACTGAATCTACAAACGCGTCTGGTGACAAAGAAAAGACAGCTAAAAAAGGTGATGCCAGTACCATAACAAAGAGTACAGTGGGTAAAAAAGAAAGTGAAAAGAAGACAACCGAAAAAGGTGGAGCTGCTACTGAATCTACAAACGCGTCTGGTGACAAAGAAAAGACAGCTAAAAAAGGTGATGCCAGTACCATAACAAAGAGTACAGTGGGTAAAAAAGAAAGTGAAAAGAAGACAACTGAAAAAGGTGGAGCTGCTACTGAATCTACAAACGTGGCTGTTAAAAAAGGAGCGGAGCAGACAACCAGAACAAAGGAAACTGTTACTACAACGAAGAGTGTGTCGAGTGCAACAGACACTAAAAAGAAGAGCAAAACAGGGGAAATCAGTTTGTCGGGCACAAAAGAAACTGAAAAGAAGAAAAGCAAAACAGATAAAGTCTCTATTACATCTCCAAGTGCTGCTAATAAAAAAGACACAGAAAAGAAAGCCAAACAAGGTGACTCCAGTACCATAACAAAGAGTAAAGCAGGTAAAAAAGACACTGAAAAGACAAAAACCAATGTAGCTGAATCGGGTTCTACGTCTGGCAGTGTGTCAGGCAAAAAGGGCAGTGAAAAGACTATAACCAAAACAAGTGAATCAAGTACACAGTCTTCCAGTGCATCCGGTGAAAAAGACCATGCAAAGAAGACAACCAAATCAGATGAAACCATCCACACATCTACGAGAGTGTCGAGTAAAAGCAAAACTGGTGATTCCAGCACAGCTTCTAAGAGTGTGTTGGGTACAAAGGACACTGAGAAGAATGCCAAACAAGGTGAAGCGAGTACCATAACAAAGAGTGCAGCAAGTAAAAAAGACACTGAAAAGAAAGCAACCAAAACAGGTAAGGTCATCACAACATCTTCAAGTACGTCGGGTACAAAAGTAACTGAAAAAAAGATAACCAAAACAGTTGAAGCCAGTGACCAAAGCTCAAGCGATTCTAGTAAAACAGACATTGAGAAGACTAAAGGCAAAGAAGGTGAAGCCAATGATTCATCGAATAAAAAAGATGCTGGTAAGAAGATTGCTTAAACAGGAAAATACCAATAAATGACGTCAATCATAACTGATGACAGTAGAACCACATCTTCAAGTGTTTCCAGTGACGGGGAGTTAAAGTGAGCAAATAGTGAGGTGCTAATTAAAGTAAATTAGGGAAACCAGAGGTAGCTGTACAGAAAAAAATGTATTTTCAGTCGAAGGACCGACAAAGGCATCATACTAGTACAACTACTTGGATGCAACACCATAATCGGTAGAGCTGTTTGTTTTGCTGTGTTCTGGACACTCATGTTGTGTTTTGTTTGAAATAGAAATGGGTATTTTTCTCTTTGGGCGACATTAGGATGGAGCTCAAATACTTGGGAACTCTGAAGATTTTACCATGAAGTAAAATATACAAAAGAAACAGACTGTACTATGGCAACCAGTCATAGCATTTAATCCATAGTAATACACATGTGCAGTTCTAAAAATATTTTACATATGTGAACAAAAGATAAACACGTGAAGTCTTCAACATGTATGAAAAACATATGATTAAAATAGTTTTATACAGTTAATCAACTTGTTTTTTCATGCATGTAAATCTTTTCTTCTCGTGTGTAAAATATTTACAGAAGGCTTGAGATTTACTCATGGACATAAAAGAATTACATGTGGTACATCTTTCCAGTGTTTGAAAAATATGAACATTTTAGATATACTAGTTTAGCCTGTGCACATGTGTATGCTTGACTTTACACATATGTGTAAATTATTTACACGTTCATGTAAAAAGATTTTACACATATGCGGAATTGTTTTCACATTAACATATTTATATAGTGATGGGTCAAATGCTTACATAGTTTTGCATGGCAAACTCCTTAAGTATGCAATACATTTCATTATACAAATGTGTGAATTATTTGTAGTTGTGCAAAATAATGTTAGACGTGAAATAGCTTAATACCAGAGTGAAATTCTTCTACACAAAAGTGAAATAGATTTCTAACTAGGCAAAATGATTTCACGCATACTTGTACTAATTCTTCTAACACGTATAAATGTTTCACAAAAATGTGCAACATCTTTACACATGTGTGAAGCTTTAGTGCCATTGTGTAAATCGTTTGCATATGTTTAAAGTATATGGAAACGTGTGTGCTTGAAAATCTCTCACTTGAGGATGTGATACTGCAAAAGATTTACACATGGATGAAAAAGATGTGTACTGATATGATTCGTTTCCCATATGTGAAAAAGCTCTACTCGTATATACAATGGTGGATTAAATGCTAAAGTGGTTTGTCATACTCGGCATAATATGCCAATGGTGTGTGTGGGGGGAGGGGGGCAGGGTTTTGTGGTTATGGTTCTTATATTATCTTTGTTAGCGGCTACTGTTGCAAATAGGCATATACAGGGGACAATTTTACTGATTAAAAACGTAAAGTATCTCTAAAATATGATTCTTATTGGATCTCTAAAAGCGGCTTGCGTTGCAAATAGGCATATATTGGGGACAATTTCACCGATTGAAAACGTAACCTATCTCTGAAATAAGTAATATGGAGCTGCAGATGACTTTATAGTTCCACACTTGTCCAAATAAGTCACAAAATTCAAATCTTTTGGAGATCTATCAATAATAAAAATGGGTAGTTCAGAAGGGAAATAATTCAAAGGGGTGTGGGATGGTGGAGTAGCTTATGTGCAAAGCTTTTTCGTATGGGATTGTGTTTGTGATTTTTATACAAATAAAGAAAGTTGAATATCCTTGTTTTCCTTAGTTCTTTATTTTATCGTGTATATGTGCTTTACGTGATCATTTATCCAAATATCGCATGTTTGCCTTTAATACAACAGGTACGCTGATAAATGGAAAGTAATGTGCATTTTTTGACACAAGCAAAAAGGGTTTTTGCAATGCTTCTATATCATGTTACCTTCATTTCAGACATGTTGCAAAATAACCATTGACTACCTTGGCACGTCAATGACCCCTCAATACTCACATTGGACGAATTGTCATCCGATCACCTTTCACATATTCGACCACTTTCAAAGTTATTTGCCAGATCCTCCTCAGATTTGGGAATTCACCTCGGGTCGGTTCTTACTTCATCATTTTTGCCTTTATGTGGCAAAGTAAAACAATTCTTCTCTGAAAGTGCTTGGTCGATTGCTTTAAAATTGAAGAGGGTTCATTTTATTTTTATTTTTAACGACTTGTAATGCCTTTTGCTATTTTTGGCTTCAGATGTGTGCCCATTAATGCGCATGCCCATTGAATGTTTTTTTAAAGGCTGTAGAAAGGTACCTGGGATCGATTTCCGCACAGTTTGTTCCATTTTTGGGAATACTAATAATTGCTAATAAACAAATCTTAGAAATTAAGCAATGACAAGTACAGGTTAGCATGGTTGCGATAGGGATATCGGATTTTTGTAAGAGTCAGGAAGGCCTGTCCAATGTGGTATGATGTCTTACATTATCTTATGAGGGGACATTCTGCACATGTTAGGGTTTCTAAACAAACAGACTTGATGGTTATTTGCCAAGCTACTTTCATACATATACAGTATCGCTTTTGCCAGTAAGAACTGAGAAACAGAACAAAATCAGATGCTACCACACATGTACATGGATTTTGCAAAATGCCACCTGTATGTTGTTAGTGAATATATATATATATATATATATATATATATATATATATATATATATATATATATATATATATATATATATACATATACATGTGTAAATATATAAATGACCGGGATCATTTACAGCTCCAGAATAAGATGAGTTTTCCTGATACAGTGTTAACGGTTCTATAAGAGGACCTTATAAATTTCACAGTTGGAGTCCTGATTGATTGCTTCCCTCCTTTACACATGTCTCAAGTACTGTAATTTCCTCCATTACCATTTCTTTCCTTAAAAAGCCTCATTCAATACAGATGTCTTGTGAAAACATCCGTAACTCAATAGATAATAGCATCAGTTGGTTTTACTAGCACTACCTGTGATACGAGTCGACTCGTGAATCTATGTTTATACCGCTACCCACATATTTACAAAGTGTCAGTCTTGTCCGACGTTACGCTATTTGAAATTTAAAGTACATTGATGTATACAGAAACCTCTGGTCATTAATATGACGAAATTGCTCTACATTCTACTGATTCTATCATCCCACCAGATGTATATGGGGGAAATAATCTCCTCACATACCTAATTATTGATACAGGCATTTACCGGTGTAGGACAAAAACTCGTTATCAACTAGCTGAGAACAAGGCTTGGAGGCAGTCTGATTGGTTAGCACTTTAGAATGTCATTATAACATGATATAAAGCATTTGAGCAGGGACCTGTTATAAACCCTGCTCAAATGGTATATTTCCTGTCACATACCATTGTAAAGTCCTTTCATATGGACATGTATGCATGTACTGGGCTACTCGCCTAAAAATAGGGACCTTGGTTGGAAATTTCTCGCTTCAGAGTTTTTTTCTGCTGTAAAATTACTTTGAAAGGTACATGAGAAAAAAATGTTGCATGGCTTTGATTTGGGATCGCGTTGGTGACACTCGTTGGTACATTCTTTCGGTTTGCGCTCGGTCTTACCTCGATACCGAAAATTGTCCCAACTCGAGTCTCAAAATGCCAACACGATCCCGAATGCTTCGCCATGCAACATTCTATTGATCCCTGCTTCCTATATATGGATTGGTTATCAAATAGTACAGAAACACATGATCCATATTCATTAATTCCAAACCCAACAATGATGGCAAAGAGATTTCAGACTTGCCAAAGCATCAACATTTCTTTTCCAATACCAATGTAAAAAGATGAATAGCATGTAATGTTGCTGAATACCACTTTTCGCATGACGATAGTAAGCTTTTTTTCCAAACAGCAGGTTGCACGCTTGTTTACTTTGATGGTAAATAGGGTTATCGCCCTACTTGTGGAGGTGTTTGATTCATGAGCAAGACGCCACGATCATTATAACACTTATGTTGACATATAATCAAGCTGTACATCAAATTTAAATGACCCAGCAAAAATGGCTTAGTGTACTATTTGGATCCCTCTGGGTAAATACAACTATATTCATATCAGAACCACATACATTACTGTAGGACTCCTCAGTGTCTTTTTCATATGCAAAAGTGCATCCCTCCCCTGTGTCTGTGAGCTTACGTCTGCGACATCTAACAGCAGTTTGCTTTTAAGTCTTGTGATGATAACTTTGTCGGAAGCTTTTTTTGCGAAGGTGTCACATATAAGATGTGTAAAGCCATGCCAAAATAGCTAGCGTGAATCAATGCAGGAGCAAGGTTTTTTTCCCGCGAAAGACTTTCCTGCAAGACACTAACTCTTCGACTGCCATACTGTAAATACGGGTATTGGAATCACTTTCGTGTCCAGTTTAGATGAATTCCCATTTAAGATGGAATTTAACTTTCCTGTGAGCTGGAATAGGTAACTATGACCAGATAGCTAAAGTAAAAAACCCGCTAATACCTAACGCGAATTTGCTGATTCCTACTACGTCATAGGAGGCCAATCATTCCCCAGTCTGATCACGGGTAAAAATGTAATAAGGGATACAATCATGGTTCTCAGTTCCAAAAAAAAAGCAAAACAAGAAAAAAGCAAATAAAAAAAGCAAAAAAAAAAACGAAACAAAACAAAACAAAAACAAAAAAAAAAACAAAAAACAGAAAAAAAAACAAAACAGAAAAAAACAAGAAAAAAAAAAACAAAAAAACAAAAACAAAAACAAAAAAACAAAACAAAACAAAAACAATAATAAAAGACAACAACAACAAACGAAAAAAAAAAAAAAAAAAAAAAAAACCAACACAAAAAAACAATAACAAAACAACCCGAAAATGAAGTAGCAAAAGCCAGGTTTTTGAATAATGAAGTTCTGTAATGTGAGAAAGATATGATACGAATAATTCGCCTCTGTAATACATTCAGCTTTTCAAGCGTACTGTCATAAGTACTCTCCCAAACATTGTTACAATAAGACAGATACTGACACGCAAAAGTATAATACAAATTAAGAACCTTGTTTAATAAGAAGCGTCGAACTTTTACAATGATGCCTATGGATTTTGCTAATTTACTACTTGTATAAACTAAATGCTGTTTCCAATCTAACATGGAATCTAAATTCATACCTAGAAATTTTACATGAGAAATAATATTTATCTGTTTACCATCAATCGAGAGATTGAGAGAATCAGCGGCATTGATTTTCCTTTAGGTATGAAATAATATATAATTGGTTTTTGAAATATTCAAAGTTAATTGTTTGATTTGAACCACTTGGCTGCATGAGACAGTTCAAAATTTATATCTTTGGATAAATTATGTAAATTCTCATGTCTCTGAAACGAACTTGTATCATTAGCAAATAGAACTGAAAAAAGTTTAGTCGATACATGGGCTAAATCATTGATGTAGAGGACAAATAAAAGTGGGCCCAACACTGATCCTTGGGGAACACCACAAGTAATACTCTTCTCACCTGATTTTACAGCATCACATTTAACAAATTGCGATCTGCCGGTTAGGTAACTTCGGAACCACTGAAAAGCAATACCTCCAGTTCCATAATGATTGCGTTTTTCTAATAATATTTTCTGATTTACAGTGTCAAACGCTTTTGATACGTCCATGAAAACATATATAGTCACCTTCATCCAAGGCACTGGATATATAATCTGTTAGAGTCAACAAAGCAGCAGCTGTAGAATGATTTTTCTCTGAATCCAAATTGGTATTTATACAGGATTTTATGTTACTTGAAAAACGCAATTACACGTGCATAAATAACTTTTTCAAAAATTTTAGAAAACGTTGTGAATACAGATATTAGACTATAATTACTAAAGACTGACATGTCACCGGATTTATGAATGGATGTTACACTAGCTATTTTCATCTCATTTGATACTTCACCATTCAAAAAAGACAAGTTACACACAAACGTAAGAGGGCTAGCAATAACTTGTGCCACCCTTTTAACAACCTTAGAACTTATTTCATCCCATCCTGGACTTGAGTACTTTAGATACTCTATGATCTTTACAAATTTCGTCAGCTGAGGCTGGAGTTAAGTAAATGGAGCTATCATAATTTCCCTCAATAAATGACAATACATCTGTATTGTTATATGTAGACTCAATATTTTCAGACAGAGATGGAACAACATTAACAAAGTAATCATTGAACTGATCAGCAATAAGCTGGGGATTAGAAACTAGGTTCTCCCCAATGATAACATGTTTTGATATAGTACCCTTCTTCTTCTTGTCTATAATAATGTAAAGTACTCTCGAAGTTATTATTCAAATTATTTCTAAAAGCATCAGGTAACTCACTATAATATGTTTTTTCTGCAGTTCTGATCAGACGTGTAAGTTTATTTTTATATGTTACATACTATCACTCATGCAGAGGTGTTGGACTGCTTAGGGATTTTTCATATAATTTATGTGTTGTTCTTATGGAATTCATCAGGCCCTCAGTTATCCAAGGTTTATGTCTGTTGAAGTTCTTTCGTATATTAATAATAGGAAAACAGTCATCATATACCTGTTTAAAGTCTTTATAAAATTGTGTATACTCTTCTTGAGGATTAGATAGATTATAAACATTATCCCATGCAAAAGTGGCAAGTTTTTCCAGTAAATTCATTAATAGCGGAATCTTTTCTAATACGTTTCTGTAATACCTGGATTTCATTCCGACAATTTCTACTCTGCCCACATAAGTGGAATACAGGGAGGTGGTCTGACATATCTGTAAAACAAATACCACTAGAGGAAGAAACATTATCATAATTGTTTGTTACTATGTGATCTATAAGTGTAGCCGTCTTTGATGTGACTCTAGTTGGTCTATTGATTAAAGGAATAAAGGAGTGTGAGTATAACCCATCTAGATAGTTTGATGTCGGTAAATGTGACTCATAGTTTAATAAGTTAATATTTATATCTCCAATGATATAACATATCTTATTTTCTTGTGCCACCTAAGTCAGTAAATCACTATACATGTTACTGAAAGTATCTAGATCAGTATTAGGTGGTCTATACATAACTCCCAGTATGACATCTTTCGGAGGACCAGCTTTTTCCTTTGGTATTTCAATGAATATTGACTCCATGTAGTCATGAAAATGACTAAGATCAGATCTTTCACTATGATTAATATCATCATGGACAAATACGGATACTCCTCCTTCTGGTCTGTCATTTCTTTAGACATTTAAATGATGATAGCTAGGTAAATTATAAAGTTCAACATCGGATTCCTTCAATCAGCTTTCAGTAATACCAATTACACTGAAAGCAAACTCAAGCAATTTTTTAAAGTAAGAAATTAATTCAGAATGATGTTTAGGTAAACTTCGAATGTAAATTAGCATCATTGAGAATGATGTATCAGAGAGGCCTTTATCCCTAAACATGAATAATGAATTTATCCTCTATGTAATATTGGCTGTCATAGGCGGTACCAACTTGGGTAGCAATATTATTAAAATAATTAAAGTCAGGGTCATAATCATATGGTGGTAAATTATACTTGTCATCATGTAATTCAAATGGATTAAATACCATGCTGTTTATTTTATGGTAATCAAATTTTGCGACAGAATGCCATAATTCTGAAAGAGCAGAACAAATATCATCTTCATCATCAAGGTGATTGAAAGGCAAGCTGGTTGCGAGGCAGTCATTGCATAACCACTGAGTATCTTGTACATGATTAACATCAGACACTGAAAATAGTAGACACTTGGCATGAAGTTCCTTATTAAAGGCTGTGCATGAAATATGTTCATGTTTTTTTTTCAGATTCGCTTCACAGATGACGCAATGATATTTAGACTCTGCCATTTCTTATAAGCAGAAAGTGTCAGTGAAGAAAAGCAAAAAAGAAAGAATGAAAGTTCTGTCTAGGTGAAGAACCAATGACCGTTCCATGGCATATGTATTTATGGTAGATACCTCCCCTCAGACCGCAGTTTTACTACAAGACGGTTGAAACTAAAGTAGGCAATGTTCCCTTTGGCAGGCTCTTCCCTAACTTGGGGCAAGAGGGCTTTGTCTGCTTCCACAACCTTCTCTGAGAAATCCTCATTGATAAATATTACTGTGTCTTTCAGTTTTTTAGCATTCGAAATAATGTCATCTCTGTCTTTGAAACGTAGGAATTTTACTTTCTCACTGCGGGGTTTACAATCATCACTTTGCCATTTCTGTGAGCTCTTTCTTTTTCTATTTTCTTGTCTGGTAACTTCAGCTAACTGGAAAGTAGTTCTTTTACTTTCATCTCTGTTTGCGCCCAACTCTCCCCAGGTGTCTATGGCAATCCTTCAATCCCCAGATTGTTCCTTCTGGATTGGTTTTCCAGGTAGTCAGCTTTTTCAATCAGTTCTTTCATCTCTGATTTCAAAGTTTCAAGGTCTTCCATAGCCTTTTTACTGGTTCCATGGTCTACTTTCAGTTGATCCTCCAGTTTGTCAATGTCCTTCTGTGAGAATTGTAGGCTGTGTTTCAGATCACTTACCTCATTTGTTACTTGCTAAATGAAACCACCAAATCTCTTGTTTGTACTGTCCATGAATGACTTTATGAAAGATTTGTAGTTTCCTTCTTGGGCAATTACCAGATCTTTGAAAAGATTTTCTTGTTTGGCTATGCCGTCTTTCGGGTAATCTTTCGTGATGTGATCCATTGTAATTGGAAATAACAACATGCTGGTAGACAATGTAAATCTCATTAGGCCCAGACAAAGTAACTGATGTCCACCCAGGTGAACTCAGGTCAAACAGGCCAAAGCCACATCCAAATGTCAATAATTTGGTGAAAAAAGTCTCAAAAGTAGAAGGAAGGGTCTTCACCTTTCTCCCAAACTCCACCAAGTAGTGCTCTGTGCCTTCACATTTCCATGTGCCAAGAAGCAACCATGTACACTTAAAGGAAATATCACTTTTTCAGTCTAACTTGCTGCTTGCTTGAAATTTATTTCTGCATTGTCCAGTGTTGACCTTGATCTCTAATGTTATCGATTATTGGTTTGAACCTTAAAATTTATCACCTTTTCGCTGAAAACGTCTGCTAACCCTATCCATTAACCATGAAATATTGACGTAAGAAGCGCCTAGTTATCAGAAAACCGTGATATAATGTGTAACATAACCCAAGTATATGGAATGCGTACCTTAAACTGTAAACATTCATTCTTTATTACCAAGGCAGGGATTCGGGTGTTAGGCACAGCAAACTAAAATCTGGTTTCCTTGTACTGAAGATGAGCCGGGTTTCAGATCCTGGTGTGAAAAAAAAAGAAAGAAAAAAAAAGACATAAAAAAATCTCACTCACTGAGCATTTGGTGTTCGTATGCCAAGGTATTCGCTATCTGACCAAGGATGTTGTTCATAAAAGATATCCTAAGCATATGAATAAACAGATAATTACAAAAATTAAGATTTCAAGTGAAATTGAAGGGAAGTTGGTGATGAATGTACGTTTTCTAATTGGGTATAATTGCTTGATGTCGTATTCTTCTTTTGAAATAAAATGCATCTTAAACAGTATTTGTGAACAGTTAACTGATGGATTTATTCTGTTTAAAGAGTGAAAACCAAGAAAAGAAGAGAAAAAAAGACGTTTGTAAAGGGATTACAAACGCCTACTAGTTTCAACTATACAGTCTCCACAGCATTATAATATTAATAGTAAATACAGCTCAAAAGATTTTCGTGTATCATCCCTTACTTACTTTTGGTTACTGAAGGAATCTGAATAACAGATACATCCGTAATGTAATCTTCTGTTCCTTATAAACCACTATGGTATAAGATTTTGTCTAGCTTTCATCATGGAAAGGAGAACAAATGTGACCACTATCTTTATGCGAAAACAGTGTTCAGGGGGTTTAATGCTGATATTCGGGATCTATTGTAAAATTTCCTACTCTTTAGATGTTACTTGTGCCAAAGCTGCCCAATCATTTGATGATGAATGATCAAAATTATCAGCAATGAGATCACGACTACTTTTTTGAGTGCTTGGAAAACTGCACAGCAGCCAAGGTCAAAACAAGTTTCTGACACCAAGGTGTGCCAAAACGGATGGTCAGTCAATTCTTGTTCTATGCATCACAGAGAGCCTATATATTAAAAGCATCCCATAACAATATAAACATACTTTGGCTGAAAAATAAGCAGTTATCTTATTCTATCGCAAATAGAGTATCACAGTTCACATCACGATTCCTAAATTTGCCTATAATTGCCAGCTTACTTCCGGTTTGATACCAGCATGGGAAACCGTGATGAGATGCAAAACTATGCCCGGCCCGCAACAATCCCCCAACAATTAAATTACCCAACTGCTATAATAGAATTCCTTGTTATCTGAACCTGGTGAAGATAGTTAGGTCTAAGGATAGACCGCCATATTGAATATTCAAACTATGGATACAACAATGCAGTTCGAAGCAACCTTCTGAACGAAGCCAGTTCCACTTTTTTCTGAAGTACAACGGGATACATTACAAGATGTTATTACGTATACCCACATAAAAGTGATACAGCCCACTGAGGTCCAACAGCAGGAATAATTTTGATATTAAGCCCGTTTGGCAGCTTCATGTCTTTGCACATGTATAGGTCCAAGACAAATATACAAAGTAGCTATTGTTGTAGATTGAGGTGCACACAAGAAAATTTATTAACCCTCATGATCAAATTTACATATGTCTACTCATTTTACATCTCTCTACCCAAGAAACCTCTAAACATATAATGAAGGGACTAAGTGGAATTAACAACATATTTACATCACTGTATCAACTTTCAGTTACCAGTAGATGGACATGGACAAATTACGCGCATAGATACTGGTTAACAAAATCTAAGGAATGTAGTAGAAATAGGCAAACTAGCATGATCAGTGTTTACGGATAAAGGGAAATCACTTAGGCCCTCAAATGCGGCTGTGGAGCTGGTTCTAGAATGACCAGTTAAGTAATTTTTATGTTCAGATGGTAAATGCTCGAATGGTCTATCGGTGGGTGACCTGATCTCTGGAAAATATTCAATCAATAAAAGCATGTAATGCATCAGTAACAGGGACACCATCGTCAGTTATGCTGTCTCTGACGGATTTTTTTTGGACTTCGGCGTTTCCCGGCTATAGGTCTTTCTGGTGCGACATTTTTTTGGTGAATGTTTCATTATTCTGTTGTGTCTGTTTAACTAAAAAATCCAAATGCCCTGAAATGGCTCTCTATCATCAGTACCAGATGTCTGGTAGCGCCGTCCCATACTATTCATCCGGTTACTGTGTATTGCTTAAATATATTAAAAGACATATTGAAGTATTGAATTTTTATATTAATTTCTACCAAAGCATGTTTAAATGATAGTAGGAATCTTTCTTATTACAAACACCGAAATGCTTTGGAGTACATGTATCTTTCATTTCAGATCTTTATTTGACTGATGGAAGTTTTTACAATTCACTCTTCGAAAAAATTCAAACTCAGAAATATCTCAATCAAAAGCTCCCCGCCCCTCCCCAGAACATTTTGAATTAGGACGTTTTTTCAACTATATTCTTTTGTGTTGTTGCGAATTGTTCAGGCAGCACTGTGTTTGTTTGGACATCGATCAAGTCCAACTATCAAAGAGGTGCAAAAAACGTGAAAGGATAGCAAAAGGATCATGGTAAACATGGTCTGAAAAGGAAAGTGGTGCTTCATCACACGGGTCCGAAGAAACAGGTCTCACCCTACATAGATACGAACAACGGTCAAACACTATGTATACATAACATGAACTTTAAAAAAAAACAACGTTTGAGAAACCACCTGCCTTATGTGACCACTTGTAGCCTGTCCTATGGCCAGTCTCTCAACAGAAGTTTCATTGCATTGTCAAGATTTAATTACATCGCATGTATACGACAGTATAAAGTCCTTTGCCTTGAAGCCCAGCTAAATTAACATTTTGCACGTACTTACTATTCCAATCAGTTTGTGAGTAGAGAGCAGTGCAGAGCGTTAACCAGCATTAGTTAGCATTTGCCGGCCTTAGAAGCCTCCAAACGCTGAGGCCCAAGAGGGTCGATTGGACTTCGGCGTTTCCCGGCGTAGGTCACCGCTATCGAGCGTATGTGACGCTGGCTTATGCTAGGTGACGCTGGGAAACCACTTGAAACGCTGAAATGACCAATTTAACGATAAGAATGATTTCCAACGAAGTCAATGTGCACCAGACAAGTGAGAACCATTATTTGCGTTATTTGGACCAGCCAAAGACCAAGTAGAAGGGGTGATCTTGATAGAAAGAACAAAGCGCTCCAGACAAAACTTTATGCCTCTAGCATCTCTATTATATTGGGGATTTTCCTGCAATAATGCGGTGTGTCTATCCGTGTTTTTTCATCATTCTCAACGCACATTGGGTAAATTTACTTCTTGGTGTGGAAAAGGGAAAACATGATGGAAATCGCATGAATCGTCGATTGAGGGCTTGTTAGTTTACATTTTATCAGTTTCGATATTGAGAAACGTCATTAAAGGAGCTGGGAGTGATGTCATGGCAAGCAACTGTAAATTTATCACCAACTCTGAAGTAGGAATGATTCTAGTTAATGTAACATGAAGTACTTATGAAACCGTCAGATTTAGGAACGGACAAGGAGAATAGTGAAGGAGTGCCTGTCACCAGAGTGGCACCAGTGGTCTGAATGCCTTCACAAAACGCCCCGTGTACAGAGAACGATATTGTAAAAACAAACGATCTACAAAAAAAAAAAAAAAAAAAAAAAAAAGAAAAGAAAGGGACAAAACAAATGCAGAAACAACTCTTCCCCCCCCTTCCAAGTTAACAGAACTAAACTTTTAATTTTTTGAAAATAACTTTCGATGAACATCTCAGTTGGGGTGTTTATCTGGACAATATGTCGGAAAAACATTACCCATATTCATAAATTTCATCCCAACAAAGTTTTTGTGATGTTCGTTAGTTTGGAACATTATAAAAATGCTTTAACTCAATTATATTTATGAGTCGGAGAAAACAGCCCACAACACTACATTGCCAAAAAAGTATTTTAGACTAATTTATATAAACATTACCGTCGTTCAAGAATTTCAATCCAACAATGATAGCAGCGTTAAATGGCAGTAACAGAAATTCCTAAATTTTCAAAATCATCATCATTCATCTTCCAATACCAACGTGAAGAAAAAAAATTCACTCCTGAATTGACTCGGGTAAACGGCTCCGAAATATGTTGAGTAGTTACCCGATGAAGACCCTTTAATTTATTTGGGCTGATACAGCCTATGTCAAAATTTTACAGAGGAACGTGTGCAATATAGACAATAGTAATTCCATATGTATATAGGTTAGACAGGGACAGGTTAGCTTATGGAGAGTAAAGAGTTCGAACTGCGGAGTAGGATATTGACTACTAGGAAGTGGTTCTGGGCAAAAAGACACAAATACAACAGGATATCACCCATAAAAGACAACTGGTGATTTTTAACAGTCCTCTCAACCTTTGAAATATTCTTCAGTAGCTACAGGCTTCAGTTCTTTTTTCAAACATATAGGCCAAGACCCCAAAGTATTGCTTGCGCCAAAGATAAAAGATACAAGGTAGGCCTGTCACGTTTTGCACTCTATTTTTTTCACAAATTTTGGATACAAACTCGCTGATGACTTTCTTCAACACCACTCATAATACAAACAAGGCCTACGCCAACATAATGCAAGACAATAACGAAGCATGTGTGTCTCAATGTATAATACAGTTTTGCTTAAAAATACCTTGCATTGTGATCTGCGTAATACCATAGATGATGCTCCATCCAATACCGTTTCCCCAAACCTAGTCTCGCAATATCACTGCTTTTACAATTATCAAAATACTTGTAACATGGATAATTGTCCTGTTTATCGACATCAATAGCTTAGCTTTTGGTATTAACGACACACATTTGTTCTTTTAATCTTAATGTAAGTATACTTCATTATTTCCGTCAGCGTTCTTCATATATTTTATGTTATTTTCAATGGATGGCTCCCATGATAGCGATAGGTCGACCATTATCTAGTACAAAATAAAAAGACGGCAGGGAGTAAGCAAATATGGATCAATGGGTAATGGGCGGGACGACCAGCTCTAGTGTAGACTGTCAATCCTTGTCAACCGATGTGATCCACATGATGCTTAAGGCAAATCCTAATGTTTGAAAATTAAAGGAATGGAAATAAGCCAAGTTATTAGCCATTATTGTAGTGCACGCACTGCACAAAAAAACCCTGTAGTACAATAAAGCAATGCGCACTCATTGTCGCCACTTGCATGAATGAATGATACAGCGGTAGCTGCCTCTGTACTGTTGAATGAATAGCCTGGAGAAAACAATATCAATGAACACAAAATCTATCTATCTATCTATCTATCTATCTATCTATCTATCTATCTATCTATCTATCTATCTATCTATCTATCTATCTATCTATCTATCTATCTATCTATCTATCTATCTATCTATCTATCTATCTATCTATCTATCTATCTATCTATCTGTCTGTATGTCTATCGGTCTATCGGTCTGTCTGTCTATCTGTCCATCCATCCATCCATCTTTGTATCTGTCTGTCTGTCCGTCGGTCTGTCTTGTGTGTCCGCCTGTCTGCATGCCCATGTCTTTTTGCTGATGACACCAGTCTACTTGAAGTTGGTAATAACCCCACCGAAGCTTCTAATCACCTGAACATTAATCTCTCAATTATACATAATTGGGGAAAGATGTGGCGTGTTATCCTAAACGCTGTAAAGTCCCTTTCTGTGATATTTTCAACTAAACTTGTTAAACCACACCATCCACCCGTTCGTCTCGTAGACTCGGAAATACCTAAGGCAAACTCACACACGCATCTTGGTATTACTCTCAGTAGCAATTTATCCTGGCATGCTCACATCACTCGCATTACCACCAAAGCTAGCCAGCGAATTGCCCTTCTGCGTAGATTTAAATATAAACTTTCCCGCAAAGTTCTGATCAAACTCTATTTAACTATGACTCGAACAATTCTTGAATATGGTTGTGTGCTCTTTGACAATTGTGGTCACGGCCTTTCTGATCTTATTGAATCCATACAGTGTGAAGCTGCTAAAATATGCTAAAGGTGCATAAGAAACACGTCAGATGCTAATTTCCTACGTGAACTTGGTTGGACAACTCTCGCCAGCAGGAGAAAGTACTTTAAGTTGCTTCTTCGTTACAAAATGTATCACAACTTAACACCCTCCTATCTCTCTCAACTAATTCCCCCAACTATCAATGCTCGAAACCTTCGCCATGTTAGCTCCATACGTCCCATTAATTACAAAATTAATCGCTGAGACAAATCCCTCCTTCCTGACACTAGTAAGCTGTGAAACTATCTTCCATCTGACATAAGAGACTCAATTTCCCTCCAAATATTAAAATTAAAACAGAAAGCAAGTCTACTAGCAGTGGACCATGTTCCTGTTCACCATAACCAAGGACACAGATTTGCCAACATTTTTATACCCAGCTTCGTCTTGGATTCTGGAGACTTAACTCTGATCTCTTTAAAGTCAACGTCATCCCACAACCTACATGTTCCTGTTCCTACCCCACTGAAGACTTGCAACATGTTCTGTTCTTTTGTCCAAAGTATTCAACTCACAGACCTAAACTTCTCAACTCCGTCATCCCCATTATTGCTTCCGGCGTCCACCCGAATCCGATTATACACACAGCAAGTGACAGGCTAGCTCATATCCTTCTCTTTGGTAGCGACGAATTCTCCATTCCCGTCAACATACAAATTTGTGATGCTTTCCATAGATACATGGTTGACACAAGACACCTCATATTTTAGCTCTGTTATCAACAAAGAGTCATGTCAATTGAGTTAGTCGCTGACTTACACAAATTTATTTCTCATGTGTCCTATGAAATTTTTATTTTTATTTTATTTTATTTTTTTTACTGCTGGTCTGTATTATTATGAACAGTGTATTCATATATGTGTGTGCATTGTACCCGTAATGAACTACCTTTCTTTGTTTTGCATATTGGTGACGTTTTTATATTGGTTCCTGTATGCGGGGTACAAGTCTCAAACATGTGTACAGCTTCTTTGTTAATTGGGTAACTTTGTTCAGGTTTGGTCCTGTGTGTTTTGTTATATTCTTCTTGTGTGTCACTCCATATTCTGGAGAACCCCGCGATTAGTGACATCTCGATGTACTATAGGGCGATCCAGTCGAAATAAATATGTTTAAACTAAACTGTCTGTCGACTGTCTGTCTACCCATCCTTCCACATAAATGCACGTATGCTCTTTCTGTAGAAGTTCCTGTTTTCATGGTATATAATTTTCCACAACTGCTCAAATTTAATTGCCTCTCTGAATGTGTATTTTTGTGATGCGTATGACGCTGTGAACTTGTGCAACATTATAGTTTTACGTTTGTCTAAAAGGTACAGAACAAAACAGCCAAACAGACCTCTACAAATCTATGCACAGGGTGCCACGCAGGGTCTGTCAGTCTGAAACGTGAACGCTCAACCAACTGAAGTATGTTTTCTACAGTTTTAGGCAGGAAATACTTTATGTAGACCTAACAAGTAGAAAAAGGAGAACAGGATGTTTCCTAACTATCTATAAGATGATACAGGCCTTGGTCTATGGATGTTTTAATCGAGAATCTTACATGGCTGAGAGTGAGTTACTATTTTATCTCTCACGAGGGATCGTTGTTGGTGGGAAAAATCACCAGTGTGCGTAGGTCACGAGTCAATAATTATTTATTTATTTATTTGTTTATTTACTTTTTGCCGATAATTGCAAACAAGAGTGCCACCCTAGGGTTAATAGCTTTCGTCTGCTTAGGTTGGGCACAGTCTGCGTCCAGGAAAGCTATTGAGTCAGTCTCACTGTCACCAGAGAAAAAATACGACTTTCACTACAAATTGAACCACAGTTTCTTTCTCTCATTGTCCAAAGAGAAACTGGTTGCGTCTATAGGTATGAATTTATGCATTATTTGAAAGAGAGAAAAAGACAGAATGTGGATTGTCGTATGTGAAATGTGAAAAAAATATTATTGAAATTTAGATCTATAGAAATCTTGGACAAATTATGAGTTTTCATAAGAAATGTAATGAGTTAACAAACACTCCATTGACACACTAACAGAAAAGAGTATCGCCACATACCACATACACAATGACAAAGGCTTTACCAATAACAGTTTGTCGGCGTTTCATGCCATTTAAGTCACCAACACTTCATACAGAATGTCCTTCAAATCGTGTTTTTTTTTGCTCCTGAAACGGAGTGCACACTTCCTAAGCGAACCACTGTGAAGAGTTACAAATTTATCTGCATATTTGCCCCCACACATGTGACAACTGTCACCATGTTTACCTTGCATGCGGCCAAATGCAACCAGTTTTACTTTAAAAAAAATCTATTAAAGCCTTCGCGTAAGTTTTCATTTTCTGTACCTTGGTTCTTTGTATATATAATCCCCAAGATAAACCAAGCTTGCTTTAGTTTAAAAAAACTTATATCAACTGGATTATATTAATACAGCTATCCAGACAATTTGGAAAGAAATCTATTTCATCTTATTCACATACCTGAATCTCGGGCGATGCGGACCATATCCTCCTCTTTGTTGAAATTTGTTTCCTTTCGGCGATAACCTGAATAGCAAACAAAGTGGCAAAAGCGCGTTTGCAAACGTCGCTCCGGTTTAGCGATTAACTTCTAAGTCCTGCCAAATATAGGTTTTGAGAAACAAAATATACCATACATACTTGTGCGGGAGTTGGACATGGCACTCGTTATATCACAAATGATGTCGGCTGAAGGTCTTGGACCAGTAACCTAAGCCTAATGCAATTACATGTTAAAATAGCGACTTTTGCTGGCTTACTTCTCCTATTCCAAACGTAAAACCACAACTTCCTTTACATTCTACTTCAAGTTTTTACCGGTAGCAGGAAGTTAAAACCAAGAAAATGGAGGGTCATAAGATTACATTTTTTACCGGTGCATTTGTGTACCTTACCTCCATGGTTGAGTGTTCCGCGCCAAATATGTCTCCAAAAATACACAGAGTTATCAAATGATTTAAAATAATTCCGGAATAGTAGTGCTTTTCTAAAACTCACAGTTGATCAATATTTTCCAATCCAAAATTATGATGGGACTTAATTTGGGATGCTCTGCTCCTGTGATATTAACATCCAATAGACACAGCAACAAAGTTCGGTACTCGATCAAAAGTTGTGGATCAGTTGACCCGATCTTTAGGGGTTACTCGTCCAAGACATATATATATATAGTGATCTGCATGTACAAGCTTTATTTTTTTGTCATCATAAAGAACAATGTGGTGTTTGAAAAAAAATGATTGGATGTTAAAGTTGTTTGTATTGTATGAAACAAGAGCTCTTGCATTTGTGTGTGTCACCTTCCCAATTCTAATAGACAGTGCAGCTTGGCACTCCGTGTTGACATCAACATGTCATATGAAATACTGCAAAAATATGTACTTAACACAAAGTGGAAGGCAATGGTAGTAATTTACTGGTAATGCAAATATGTTTTGTCATGAAAAGACGCATACCTTAGTTGTATCTGCAATGACCCCCTGCACAGAGTGGTCCCCTCTGTCATAATTTACACCCAATTGTATTTGGCTCATATGTGGCCACAAATATGCTAATTCCTCTTGGCACCACTTGTGTGCCTACAAAATGTGAAAAAATAGTGAAATATGTCATTTGGTTAAGGTGTATGTAAGGAAAAGCAGGCATATACATGTAGACTCAAAAGCCTGTATATTGGGGTATAGGTCTTGGACCAGTAGCCTAGGCCTAATTCATTTACATGTTAAAATAGCGACATTCGCTGGCTTATTCCTCTTATTCCAAACGTAAAACCACAACTTCCTTTGCATTTTACTTCAAGTTTATACCGGTAGCAGGAAGTTAAAACCAAGAAAATGGGGGCTCATGTGATTAGATATTTTTACCGGGGCATTTGTGTACCTTACCTCCATGATTGAGCGTTCCGCGCCAAATATGTCTCCAAAATACATAGAGTTATCAAATGATTTAAAATAAGTCTGGGGTAGCAGTACTTTTCTAAAACTCACAGTTGATCAATATTTTCCTATCCAAAATTATGATGGGACTTAATTTGGGATGTTCTGCTCCTGTGATATTAACATCCAATAGACACAGCAACAGAATTTTGTACTCAATCAAAAGTTGTGGATCAGTTGACCCGATCTTTAGGGGTTAATGGTCCGAGACCTGAAGCCGACCTTTATTTTGTTAGGAGGACAGCAGCCCCACCACCCACTCTCTGCGCATGCGCCACAAGTCTTTTGGTGAGACAAAATTTATCTGAGGTTTGCCTCGTACGATATTTAAGTAATATTGGCATGGCCATGACATTCCTATTAGCCCGTTGTCTAGAAAGCCTCAGCATCTTATCGATACATACCTTTAATGGATTTACAGCACTTCGTATTAAGACTCTGTCTCGTACCCATCATCATTGGTTTTATGTGTACGATCACTCACCATTGCTTGCCTCTATAATTAGTTCCAAAGGTTGCGAAGGGGCACTGCGTAAAGTCATTATTAGTCGATATTGTGATAACGCAAGTGTGCAAATTTACCCAAATATATTGAAACTGTCGCTACTGGAAATTGTTGAATCTCCTGACCAACCTGTAATAACTCTAAATGAAAATCTGTTATCCATTCAGGATTGGGGAGTAAAATGGAAAGTAGACATTCACCCAGGAAAAGCTGAAGATATGGTCATTTCTAAAAAAGTTAAACATGGAAACCACCCAAATGTAACTTTCATGGGTGACACGATTAAAAACGTAAAAGAGCACAAACCCATGGTGTCATTCTTATCCATAATTTGTCATGGGATGAACATGTGTGTTTTATCAATTTGCAACAAAGCATCAGCAAGACTTGGGAGATTAAGGAAATGTATGCTTACACTTCTATGTAATTCTCTTGAAACTATTTACACATCAGGTACTCGGCCGATTTTAGAATATGCGCCTCAGGTTATAAACAGTTGTTCAGTCAGGAGTAGTGATATGCTCGAATCAGTTCAGTGCCGAGCTGCACTTGCTGTATCAGGAGCTATGAATACATCTAGTCGTGTTAACGGGTTAAAATATCTAGGGTTGCCGAGCTTAGCAGACAGAAGAAAATACTTTAACTTAGTACTTTTCTTCAAAAAGGTTAAAAACTTTTGTCCGGCTCACTTGAGTGATCTTCTTCCTCCTGAAAATGGTCGTTGCAACTATAATTTACGCTCCATAAATGATCGACTTTTGCCAAGAACTCGGATTAATATTTTATCTCGTAGCTTTATCCCCTCTACAACTTTAATCTGGAACTCTCTTCACTTTTCGTTCGTGACTCCAGGTCTCTTAGCGTCTCCAAATTGTACGTTGAACAAATATTCTTTCCCTCTAGGCTCGGCCACCAACGTTATGGGCCTCGTAAATTAAACATTCTCATTAATAGATTAAGAGTGGATTTTAGTGCCCTCAATGTACATCTGTATACTCGTCGTTTGATAGACTCGCAAATATGTCGTTGTGGACATCATTCTGAAAGTACTTATTTTTTTCTTTTGCAGTGTCCATTGTACACAGTTCCCAGAAACATATTCTTGGCTAGAATCTCCTCAGCTCTCGAAACCAGTCATTATAATTTGAATTTTAATAATTTATTTAATAACGATTAAGTGTCGCTTTGTTTTTTTTAGGTCACCATAATTTGACTTTTGAGTGTAACTGCAAAATAATGGAAGCTTCAATGAAATTTATTCTCCAAGCAAAAAAGCAAATCGGTAAAAAATCTTATGTTAATTCTGATTCAGACGAAGAAGATGAATTATACGTGCCTGTTTAAACGAAACTATACTTATTTGTTTGCCTAGCTTCTACATAGGTTAAACATCTATATGCGCCTGCTCTAGAACATCATACTGACATGTACTTTTTTCTTTTATACATATAGCGAAATATTTTCATTTTTTTACATATCATTATTTTTCTTTTTCCATTGTGGATTACTGTTGCTCTGTTGTATTTAATGGGATTGTATGTACTTGAGGAAAGGGTCCTGTATTGGCCAATGGCTGTTGCCCAATCCTCGTTAAAGAAATAAAGTTTATTACTACTAATTGTCTTCATCGATCATTGCACCCTGCGAGGCACATAACCAGCCTTCACATAGGCACAAGTGATCGATCAAGACAGGAAGTATTGGGCGCATTGTTCCAGTTCTCATGGTTTTTCTTGTATTTTACTTTATAGCCCGATGACTAAAAAGGTCTTTTAGTATTGCCTCTGACCAAAACTTGACAGAAGGGATTCCCAACATTATAATCCATAAAAATAAACCTTTCTCTATTTGCGCGGATCATATAGAATGACAGTTTTAATTTTAAAATGAACTGACGATTGCACATTGTTTCACTTTGGAGTCATTTTAATCGCTAATAATTGATACATACCATTACAGTGTATCACAGTCCCCATGTTTTTATTGGAAACTCCAGCATCAAAATACGAAAAACATATACCAAGTTAAGATTTGAAGCTGCTATCAAACCACATGTACAGGCTGTATAATTAATAATCCTTGGTTGATCTGCACCACCATTTGTTTTTGAAGAAAACCAGTTTGGTTTTTGCACACAACGCTCGCTGCTTAGCGATAGATTTTCCGTATCTCCACTCAAAGCAGCTACGCAACTATCAAATAGGCGATACATTTTCGTTTTTTTCTATTTATTTGGTAACATGCTTACTAAAATGACATTTTTGTTTTAGAAAAAGTCAAACATTGTGCACAATTTTTTTTGCAAAATTGGTAGACAATTTCAGTTCTTGAGTTATGTGCACTTGCCAGGGCCGTTTGTTATTTTGTAATGTTGCTTCCGTGTTTAGCAATACCAGTCTACAGTTGCATGCTGTGCTCTCAAAGTACAAAAGTTAAACAACTATTCGTTATTTGTCTCATCCATGGGTGGTTCATTAAGCAGTTCAAATATTGTAAAACCTTGGGTTTAACTCCTCGGTGACCTGATTAGCTAGAGTCATGGTATTACTTGTGGTATATTGTTGATACCACTTCAATATGCCAATAATTTTAATAAATGACATATGGCCCATTGCAATCTATCCCATTGTTTCATTTCCAACATGCACTTATAATACTCCTATTTGCCAGCGGTTTTACATGCTTGTGGTTTATTTGTCCATTATGAGCGGATTTTGGTTTGGCAGTGTCAAGCTTTGTTGCATTTACTGCAATGTTTCTGTTTTGAATAACGTGCGTGTCCAAAAGACAGCAGATTGATTGTATTTTGGGTCAAGCTTTGTTGCGTTTTCTGTTTGGGTTTTGTTTCAATGTACGTGCGTATGCAGTATATACCTGAATTACGATGAGCATAATGCACTGAATCTGCAACAGTACACATGTAACGTGTAATGTAGAGGTCCATTCTTTCTAGAGTTTTTCACAATGCGCGATTTATCTGTTATTTTTGCGTGGGGGATCTGAAATATGACATTTGCATAATTGACATTCTAACGTGCCCCAAAGAGTGGTAGACTCAGCAGAGACGTATTCTTGCGAATAGTCTGGTAAGGATTTGGCCAAAGTGGGCATATGGAGAGGCCGAAAGTGTAGAGGTTGGTGGCCATACCAGGTGTTTAGGTTAACCCCTTGGGAGAATGAAATGGCCTGTCTCCAAAAAATTAATTGATGTTATGACCCCAGCAGGGGGGGGGGTCAAGTTGTGACACCTCAAGATGGCCGCCAGGCTACACATGTGGGGAGCGTAGGGAGTCTTCAGGGTGTATATTTCTTCATAGCATACTTTAAATGAAAAATAAAAATGATGTATCCTGCCTAACCATTGTCTCTACATACGTACTTGATACTGTTAGGTAAATAATGTTCAGTACGAATTTAGATACACTGCTGATGTAGCAAATGGAAGCCACCCCTACCAAGCAATGGACCACTATGGGCAAATTATATTTAGTGCATGAGGTACCGGTAGCTTGAATAGATACAAACAAACAGAACACGGCCACAGAAACACATATCCGTGTTCATAATGTGCCATTGTTTTCCCCACTCAGTAAATATTATAATGACATACATGACATTTGGCTCAAGAAGAGGGCTATTATATCATGGTTTATCTCTAAAGTATAGATAAGATCTGCTTTCTAAGATATTTTCACGTAAGACATACTAGTAAAAATATAAAAATCTCTCTCTGAATTGACCTACTGTTACAAATAATGAATTATAGGTATTTACAAACAATCTATCATAATTGTTTAAAAGCACCAAACCTGCATCAAGGAAAGCAGGTCATTTGGAACATACCAATGGTCTTTTCTGTAATAGTAGACTATCTCAATTTGTTTCCTGGATTTGTTTTGTTTTCTGTAATAGTAGACTATCTCGATTTGTTTCCTGGATTTGTTTTGTATGCTGTAATAGTAGACTATCTCGATTTTTTTCCTGGATTTGTTTTGTGAAAATGTCAACTCAATAAAACAGAAACTTGTGTGTATAGTGAATTAATTAATCAATTAATCAATCAGTCAATCAATCAATCAATCAGTCAATGAAATAATCAATCAATCAATCAATCTATCAACCCACCATACCATTACGCATGAACGTTATCAATAGTGATTACCCGTACTGAATGTGTAAATGGAAAATGTGTGTATAGTGAACCAACCTACCAATCAACCAATAAATCAACCAATCTATCAGTCATTTAATGAATGAATGAATCAATCAATCAATCAACTAGCCAACCAACCAACCAATCAATCGTTCCATTATCCATACAGTAGCGATTATTCATACTGAATGGAGAAAAGTACATGTAGCATAAAGTAATATTGTACCATCGTGTTATCTGCTACAAAGGCAACACCTTTTGGAACACCAAATATATAATAAACACTGAATACTCGTATTTTTTGTGACACAAGACCACCTCAATCATCTAGCCACTTTTTGGTGTCAGACGAGTGTATGTGCTTAGAAGGTAACATTGTATTGTGTGAAGGACTTGGCATCAGTAACCACCAGTAAATATAAATTACATGGTGTACTATCTACTTTACATAGTTACATTGGAAGTACTTTTGACTCATTCACCAACTGTCTATAATTTTTGTACATGCTTTTGTACAGATATGACATCCTTTTGTGAAGACAAACTGACACACTTCATGAAAAATGGCCACATGTGATCATCTGTGGCCATCAATACATTATTGTAATCCAGCTGAACTGATGGATATTTTCTAAAGATAAAATCAATGATAATTGACAGCTAAAGATTCCTTTCCTCATGTAACCCGTATCCCGACTCACGCTTGGTGGTTCCATTCAAATGAATAGAATCACCAAACTTGAGCTGCGATATGGAAAGGAATCCACAACTGTCCATTCTTGTCACCAAATACAGTAGAGCTTATGCAGTTTATAATTTGTTGCAGGTAATGACGTATCATTGCCATACATCAAGATATATCATGCAGATTATTGGTAGTGTACAATATTCAAACATATGTTTCATATAGACTTGCATTACAAGTTCTATATATTATATAAGATGTTTATGTTGATTATATATATATATATATATATATATATATATATATATATATATATATATATATATATATATATATATATACATATATAAATGCATGCTTTAATCCAACATGATTATCAAGCAAGCCTTGACATGAGTCTGCAGCAACACACCCTTCGTCTTTAACCATACCAAATGGTTATTTGCATTTTCTAAGTGACTGTATAAATGATATCAATTGAACTTAATTTACATTACATCATAGATATAATTACCTTTTGTTGATTGGTGGCAACAAGATACTGTTCTGCATACGATTATGGGCAGCAATTTTGTGATTTGTTATTCTGGCATATATTTTATGCATTTCAATATAAGGGGATAAGTCTTTTAATGATATTTATGATATTACGTAACTTTAAACAATTAAAATTTGTATTCAAAAGATTTTTTTTCTGAAATGACATTGCGTCGTTAAATTTCACCGTGTTTTTTTATATATTTTGTTGGGAAATAAAGTAAATACATCTGTTGCAGAAATGTTGTATCAGTTCTTTAAATGCAAGTCATTCTTCCTGGACAAAAACTAGGCCCATCACCTATGTTACTTTGTAGGTCTGTAGTGCAGGCAAATACACAAAGATATCAGGGAGACAGGCATTTTCAAACCCCCCAGTATATGTGCTATGGTTGTGACATAGTCGTTAAGCTCTACACTTTGGGCCTCCCCAACATGAATTTTAGGGCCTTTTCTTGAAATCTTTACTAGACTAGAACGGCTTTAAATTTAACGTTTGAGCTGGAGGAGCAATTCTGATTCTTTTGCAGCACTGATGTAGAGTCACAGATGTAGAGTTGACGCAAGATGTAAATTGTACATTTTGTGTGACTTATATTTGCACAAACACAAGGAAACGCAAAATGTAAATGACCAACAAGCTTTAAACCCACAAAATGTTAAGTCAACGCAAAATATACGAGGCACGGTGACGGCAATACACGAATGTATTGTGGGATATGGCCATAATTAATCAACGATTTGCCATTTTTCCTGACTTGGTCTCTATCTAAATACATCCAAAACTATGTCTAGTATGAAAAATCTTTTGTATTCAACTTTGATAATGAATTTCATAGTTGTTGTAATTTGTAATATTATGCATATTTCCAGCTGGGTATCAAGTTGTACTCACAGTTTTGCAATCTGCCATTTCTGGAACTCAGAGGCAACGAGGTTTTCATTGATTTAAATGTACTTCATTCAATAAATTACACGTAGATCAAAAATAGAATTAGTAAGCAATTATGAAAGAGGCCATTTTGAGACATATGATTTTATGTTCTTATACACATCTGATGTGTGTCATCTATTTTCACCATTAATATTCAGCATTGAGAAGGACAGTATTGAAAATGGGGAGCGAATGGTTAACTCTTCGAGTTTGCCCAGTGCTCGAGTTCATCCTGAATGCCCCTGGAATTATCATTTGTGTAAAACTGACGACGACCATTTGATTTTTTCCCGAAAAAATTTGAAGTGCTGTAACGCTTTAAGAAATCTGAAGTGATAATACCTGATATCCTTACATTTTACATCGGCTTTTTGTGGCATGAGACTTTACGTATTGCGTTTTATTTCATTAAATGTTAACACAAAATGTTATATTGTTAACACAAAATGTAAACTACACATTTTGCGTTGATTTTACATTGTATGGATCTACACACTGTCCAACATAGTTACGCTAATGTGTCTCTGTTTTTGTATCTACACTCACAAAACAAGTTTTCCTGATTGATACAGAAATGCAATTTCCTGCGTCTGAAAAGAAAGTTTATAAATTTTTATTTTCAGCATGATTTATGTTTTCGTGAAAGGGCCTCATTTGCACCTCAGTACAACATGTAATAGCATAATAGCTACAAGCTTCAAAATTTGGGAATTACAGATTTAACTGTTACTTAGGAATTGTATTTGTGTGTTTTTGTCCAGAACCACTTCCTGGTAGTCTTTACCCTATTCCGGAGTCCGAACTCCTTACTCTCCATAAGTTAACGTGTCTCTGTGTTATGTGTTGATAAATATACAACCATGCAAGTCAACCTGTTGTTTAAAGTTTACAATGGCTTCACATTAAATTTGCAGCGAAAGCACCATTGGAACATTAAAGAGTTAAATGCCAAGTGTCAGCATGCCAGGAAGTCGTTGAGTGATCGCCGCTCTTGCTTAAGTTTTGGTTGGTCAAGCTGGGACACAGGACCCTACCCACCACTTCGTGTAAAAAGTCAACAGAGACATTAAAGTTGACTTGTGCTGTTTCCTTCGTTGCTGTGTTTTCCTTGTATTATGTGAGTGACTATATATTCAAACAAAAGTCTCTGCGTTTCTGTTCTGTTCACGGCAATAAAATATAACATTTTTATTTTTTTCTTTCTGCTATTTCGGGCCTGGTTGGCACGAGGTGTGCTGAGTACATGTTTCGGAGCCTATACTCGCATGTCTCTCTCAGGAGCGGCTGCTTGTCTAAGCTGAATATTCAGCAAAAACAGCCCACATAATAATGAATAAATATGAATGTGGCAAACGATGAATTAGCTAAATACGTGGAGTTTTGCTTATAAATGCATAACTTCATTATGAGTGGAGAATACGTGTCAAACCAAGCATAATTACTAAATTTAGAAATTACAAGTTCAGATACGAACAATTTGACTTTACCCTGAACAAGTATGTGCCCTTTCTAGCTGGATAACTTGGAAGTTAATTAAAGGTGATTGATGTACGTTTATGCGTGTTTGAATTGTTTTTAATGGACCCGGAAAATGGATTTACTCTTGGAGCTTCAAAGTCACATAAAAAATGGAATATGACAAAAAAACCCACACACACAAAAAATTACAAAAATAATAATAATAATACCTCCCCCACCAAAAATACCCAACTCTTCCCAACCAGGCTCAGTCACATGCGTACCTTTTCTCGTTAGGTTGGTGAGAATTGATCACATAATTGGAGCGAGGCTTTATCAAAATTATATTTAATTCTCGTCAATCTGCAGTCACAAGTGAAAGATATTCTGGATGAATTCCGTTAAATCAACTGGTTCTCATTTATTCCTTTTGGTATATGGTATCGCGTGCTCTTGGATGTATTGTCAGATTATGAAGGCTTTGGATAACATAAAAAATTCAAAGTTTTGATCTTCACTTGCAAAAAGTTCGGCCAAAATGTGGTTAGTTAGTTTCACATGAGCAGAACTATGTATACCTCGTTTCTCATTTCTGTTCCGTTTCAAACACATTTTTTTTTTTTTTTTTAACAAATATTAGTCAATCTGTGCCAAAGTTAGAACTGTTTATGTTCGGGGATGGGGTGTGCCGTCATTGATTCTCTGTTGATTTTTAATGTTGAAGAAAGAGCCTTAGAAGGGTACGGTGTGGGAATATATAATGACATGATAAAAAGCATCCTTTCTCTACATCTGACAATTCGATTGCCCACCCGTTATCAGTCAAAGTTTCACTTCAGTATTTACAAAATCTCGATTAGACAACTTAAATCAAAAGTGAAAGATGGCCTCAAAGAAAGCGTGGATCATGATACAATGATTAATGATTCCGTGCTGCAAATGTGAATTCTGTGCACGTACTTTAGTATCAACTTGTATAAACATGTAATACATGGGCTCATGTTGTTTTTGCTAATGAATAAAGTAAAATGGAACAAATAAATATATAAATAAAAAAAAAATAAATGAATGAATGAATGAATGAATGGATGGATCGATAAATAAATAAATGACTGATTAGATAAATAGATAAATAAATAAATAAAATAAAATAAATAAATAAATAAATATATAAATGAATAAATAAATAAATAATTAAATAAATAAATAAATAAATAAATAAATCAATAAATAAATAAAACTTTCATTCATTCTTTTCTTCGTTCTATTTTTCTTGCAACATACATTCTAGAAGAACTGGATAATTCACATCTAAATATAGCTCAAGACCTGAGATCATAAATTAACTAAACAGCCCAGTAGTTTTGTAACGTTTGAGGCAAAATAACAATGGCCAATGTGGCGTTGATTCAACTGGCCAGTGTATTTGCTTATTCATACATTTGAGTCCATTGTTATTTCATATTCCTGCAGTGTCCGTGTTAAATGACGCATGTCACTGTCAGGGATATAAATGAGAACCTTTTTACTGATCACATCAGCGGGATTTCTGCAGATTAGCTTCTTGGCTGACCAGCTACGATGGGCGTCAAAGTGAGTTTGATATAGCACATATCAGATTAACCTAATGTACTTTGGTCATTCTTTTTCCTTATAGGGAAATATTTCGAATATCCAATGTGGTTCGGTGCGTAAACTGAATTTTAATATTTCATAAAACATAAAACTTTTTTGGCGTAATAAAATTTGCATCTTGCTGTGGCTGATCATGTAAAGCACTTTTAATGCTCGGAACAAAGAAACTTTTGGAATTGGATGATCAGCCGGCATTGATGATAACAGAACTCATAAGTACCTGATGTGTACCCTTTTAGCCCCAGGCCAGCAATGTCCAGAAGATAAGGCCACTGAGATTTAAATATTTAACACTTTTGTCTCGGGTTAAATGGAAATGTTATTTCAAATTTAGACTTCACTGTGGAATCGAATGATACACGAAGCCAGTTACAAAGTGTTGTATATGATGTGGCTCTCAATCTAGGGTACTTAAGTTTTAATCTGGGTCTTCGGTTCACGATGACGTTGTGGCTACCGTTATGATACACAACATCGGTCGAACATGCAGCACATACCTTATGTTATGCCCTCTTTCAGGACTTCGAGCAGCGGCGCATGGCCCTACATCTGTTGCGAGCTTTGGCTCCAGCACAGGAAGAGATGGAGCTATACGCTTTGGGCAAGCAGGCCAGAAAAGGAGACTACAAAGCCAAAGGTATGTGCATCATGACGGAAGCACTGCTTTAGAGGAAAGATAGCTCCATACCCCTAGTGGATGAAAGGTCAGTTCGGGTACAAATGGGGGTGGGGGGTGGGGGGTGGTCCAGGTTAAGCTTTAAATGTTCCGTGGCATGCACATTATGCTTATCATGCTGATAAGTACAGCGGGGTGCCTACTATACCAATAATAATAATGATGATAATAATAATAACAATAATAATAGTAGTAGTAGTAGTAGTAGTAGTACTACTACTACTACTACTACTACTACTACTACTAATAGCACTGTGGCCCTCTACTTATCTGCCATGGTTCTGTAAATAACAGGTGGCCTTTAAAAAAAAACAACAAAAAGAACCCCTAACCCCCCCCAAAAAAAAATTGAAAAAAAACAAAAACACAACCCCCCCAACAGAGCCGAGGCGTAAAGGCCCCACCTACTCCCCTACAGCAGTAGAAGCCCCCCCCCCCGTTCCCGGTAATTTCCCCCACGATGGCCCGCCCCGTCACAGTAGGCCCTGCCCTTTGTCCCTATCCCCACCTCTAAGGCTCAGTCATCCCATGGCCTGCACCTGCAGCTAGCTGCAGCTACAGTCATGGCAGCCCTGAAAAGGGCTTTCACCGTTCCCATTCATACCCCCTTCTCACCTGTTAGCACACCCTGTTTTCTTCCCATTCTACTATTTCCCTCCTTTTTTTCCCAGCACCGTACCAGGTAGTCTTGTACAGTTTCAATACCCTCCTTATACCCTCCTAGTATGGTACACAAAGCAAATGATTAACATCTGCTGTTATCTGGTACTGGGTCGCTTATCAAATGCCTCTCCACTTTATTGTTTATCAGTGATGAAACTGGGCTGCATGCTGTGCTTGAACGTACAGCTATTTGTTGATATAAGTTAAACTGTCCTCAAGGGGGATTGACAGCCATGTGAGTGGTACCCATATCGAATCTCAATGGGTCTTCCAGCCAATATGCGATATAAGATAATGTCCGATACTGCACGTCGAAAGTTCGTGCAAAAGAAAACTGTTAAAATTGATTATTGGGTTCCACCTTCAGAATAATGCAGCATTTTATTGCACAGGTTACGGCTATTGATAGGATGCGGTTATGGCACTTCCATTATGAGATGTTAGGCAACGCCTTTATTATGTCCACAAGCACATCATCATCATCATCATCATCATCAGCATCATCATCATCATCATCATCATCGTCGTCGTCGTCGTCATCATCATCATCATCATCATCATATATGAGCACTTTCTTAATCATGATATCAATATTTTTTAGCACTAGGTTGCATTGGTGGAGTTACATTTATACACATTCAATGCCCTTGTAACAATATCAATGGACAAGATTTTTCTGCCAGTGATCACAGCGGTAATACTGATAACAGTATCCATTGCAACGGATTGTCATTGCTGTTGTAGAATTATGCACTTCTAACAGTAGCCAACACGTTTTGCTTGAGACAACCATTAATCAATTTACTTCTTATCACCGGTGATATGCTATGCAATATATATGTACGGATTCATGAGCTACCAAAAATGAAAACATTAATGCTCACTTAACTCCTTTTTAATAACATGTTGTCGTGTAAGACTCAATATGTATGGATTCATGAGCTGCAAAAACTTAACACCACGAATAATCAGATCATTCATTTTCATCATACGGTACCGGACAAAGCATAATATGAATGCGTTCACGAGCTGCATAAAAAGGTGCACATAATTTTTCAGATTCATCAGGTGTATATCTGCATGGGATGTCGTATATTGCAACTTAACCAAAATCTAAAAAAAAGGTTGATTGCCAATATTTCGACTTTAATTAAAAAAGAATCACTCAAAGTTAAGCACATTCAAGATTTGGTGCTTTGCCCTTACTTTTTTATTTGAGTTTTTGTCATTTTCAACCCCCCCCCCCTCATTTTAAAATGTGACGGATGATTCTCGATGGCGGGTGATATTATCATTTAGATAAAATAAAGTTTGATAGCTTTTGAAGTGTGAATCTGTTGCCCGACACGAGGGAATATTACGCACCACACATAAGAGCAGGCATGTTCAGTTTCGTGTCTGATGTCAGGAGCAACGCTTGTAACATTTTGCGTACAATCTGCTATAATATGCAGTTTTGTTGGCCAGCAAAAGTGTCTCCCGTATAACTACTATGCTCAGTCGTCTATTATTGTGATTAGTTCCCTTTTCAAACAGCATTGTTTCGTTTCCAATGATAACACAAAACTCTTATATCCAGACTAATGCGGCTGTGCGGATCACGGTAGCATGCATTTTACAACTATATATTTTCCTAGGTTTTTGTAAATTTCCGAATTTTACTTTTCAGTTCATTTCCCATGAGACGCAACTATTTACGTCCATTCGAAACACATTTTATAAAATCCAGAGAGAATCATGACACATGTGTCCGTTACTTGAGCTAGCATGCTGGTGACATTGGATATCGGAATATATTTTGTGTTACAGAATTCTCCTGTTATGACTACCTAATGTCTCCTATAGAAAAACATTTACACAAGCACTTAAAGGAAATTACCAATGGATAACGGTAATCAGATAAATTCCTACATGTTGATGAAGTATTCAATCACCATGCCTCACAAAGGAAGGTTGGGAGCCCTCATCAAAGTAATTTGCAGGAAAGTACATAAGGGAATTTATCAAAGCTAAGTTTTGATCTATGTTTGTCTTTGATGTACTCCTAACAAGAGACAGTTTTGTTCAAAAGGAGAGTCATAATCCTGATAACATGTTTCCCTCCTTCTGATACTAAACGCATATATGCATTATATATTCGTACAGAGTAGTTTCTCATTGAATTGTTATAATGTGCCAGCCTATGGCAGTAAAGCAAGTGTGCATGTGCTGCCTAATAAATGTCATAGATTTTTTTTTTCAATTTGTGATAGGTTCTGTAGAAATGGGCAGCGGGGAATCGTCTGCGGATCCCTATGTAGAGTGGAAATCGCTTAAGTGTAAGTTCCAAAGTTCAGATCGAGCTGTTATTATATGTTTACGTAGAGAAGTAACACGTGTCCTTCATGTATTTTCCTTAAATCAACTCTGTATATTTTATTCCATTTTCGTGATTTACCTCACATTAATTGACTTCAAATAGCATGTAAGTTTAACATTAATTTAAGGCCAAAAAGTTAAAACTTTTGTGACAGGCTGAATCAGTTTCTTTTCACATTCACAAATAGAAATTCATTGATGATCACGTATGATGTTTGAATAAAAAAGCAGAATAATATTAGGACCACAATATCATGTGTGATGGTTAAGTCTATTTGGCTTGGTGCTATATTCCTTTTAACTAATTCTTTGTTTCATTGTGACTGATATTACGTTCTATCATGCTCCCTGTCATTTGCTATCATGGCAAATGTTTTGTACACAGTCCCCTGTGTTTAGATTTGTATCTCTAAAAGCCAATGCTATATTCGGGGTATATCGAAATTTGTGTTATTGGTACAATGGACGTCGAAAAATTATACTTATTACACTACAAATCGGCACAAAGGGGCAAAATGAGGACTACATTGTACTGTTTACATTGAATCTAACTTTTTACATTGCAAGTATAGCAGAGAACCTGGTGTGTTATTAGACCATAACACAATAGCCTTGTGTGTTAGGGAACCATAACACAGGTGTCCCGCCCACATTCCAATAAGCCACGCTTACCTGGGTTTCCGGAACTTTACACTTGAACATGCTCGGCAAATCAGTTTTTAATCGTTTCTCTTAATTCTATGTATTAAGTTTCTAAATTTCGTGCAATTGAGTAGAGAAATTAAGAGGGAAATGTAAATATAAGCAATGAAGGTCGCTTTTGTGTGTGTTATGGCATAGTAACGCGCGTGATTGAAGCTGGCATCGGGCGAGGCGCACTGGCGTGCGCCACGCCAACGAAATCGACCCTCATTTCGTAAAATAAGCCCAAAAGATTTGACGAGTATCTTAGCTATGTGAAACAAAACAAAACCAACCCCCCCCCCAAAAAAAAAAAAAACAAAAAAAAAACAAACAAACAAACAAACAAACAAACAAACAAAACACGGTGCTAACCTTTTGAACCCACCCGATATGACCGACTAAGTTGGAAATCAACGCACTTCGGTAATAGAATCCGTATGCCCAGTGTCAGCGTCCGTTGCGTTGGGCGACACATTACATTATGGACAGTCCTGTATTATTCTATTTTGCATATTGTCATTGCCCATTTTGGTTACCAATGAGCCGATTTTGGCTGAATGAAATGAATCTGAACAACTATGCAAAATGCAATGTGACATAAACTATTACGAAATATAGCTATCCACACACTAGCATTTGATACAAAACACCACAGAAAGTCGCATGGAACATTAAGAATACATGAATAGTACTTTGTACACACGAAAGCCATTCTTCATTTCCTTGTTTAAACAATAGGTTACACTTAGTATCTCCCACCGAGAAATTTTATGACTATACATGGGATCTTTTATTCAGGGGTAAGTCGGAATTTTAATTTTGCTGTTCTGTCCGGATGAATAAGTGGATATAATAGTTTATATAATTTCACTAAGTCTTGCTCTTAAAGACCAAGAACTTTTGTTATATTAATTTGTGTGATACTACTCGCGGTGTCGCATTTTCTAAAGTTAAGCGACTTGTATTTTTTACCAAATACAAGTGAACAAAATATCACGTTAAAATTGCAGCTGCCATAAAGAAATGACACCCCCCCCCAAAGAAAACCCCAAAACAAAACAAAAATATTGAAAAAAAAAAACAAAACAAACAAAAAAAAAAAAAAAAAACATACACACACACACACACACACACAAGAAAAGCGTGTCCGGGAATCTCAGGTTGCAAAACGTGCTTGATGGTTTCTCGCTGATGACGTAGTCATAAATTCTTTTCGCTAATAAAGCCTTGAATTGTCAAAATTTTGCATTGATTGCGATAATTGTGATTAATCAAAGTACAAGTTTAGACATAGACAGTGATTGGATGGGAAACGGAGCGCAGATGAATTCCAATGTGGGAATTTGTTTTTGTTAACAGCAATACATAAGGTGTGGCACTGTTGCACCTGCTTATATAATACAGCAGCAAGTACAATGCAACATGAGGCCATGTATATTATAGAACATAGAATGCAGTATCCCGCACAACAGAATTGCCATCATATCTGATGGAATTGTTGACCCATTGAAGACACTAATTGAGCATGAGAGTGAGCATTATAGATACTTGCCCTATAGATTAAAGACACTAATTGAGCATGAGAGTGAGCATTATAGAATCTTGCCCTGTAGATTAAAGACACTAATTGAGCATGAGAGTGAGCATTATAGAATCTTGCCCTGTAGATTAAAGACACTAATTGAGCATGAGAGTGAGCATTATAGAATCTTGCCCTATAGATTAAAGACACTAATTGAGCACGAGAGTGAGCATTATAGAATCTTGCCCTATCGATTGAAGGGCGGAATACGGGCATACAACAGCTGGCATGATAGAATGTCGCACCAAATATAACAGAAAATCGAACCATCGAAAAAGAATATAGCACCAAAGCACTATATAATTCAACCATGGCACATAATCAGATGTCTATGATACCATACGTTATAAGCATAAATTATATAGCAGGCAAGCATTATAAATGATACTCACAACTGCCGCTATGACAATACAGTAAAGAACGATATGAACAAGACTGTTGATTGAGGAATGTGGTTTACACTAGCAATTGCAAATTCATTCGCGATTGTTATAAGATATCATACAGAAGTTTTCAATAGTTTGTATAAAATATTAGATTTTGACTCTGATTTACTTGCGGCATTGTTTCTGGCGTTAAGCAAGTTTATGAAGGTGCATACTATAAAAGTGTTGAATGGCCTTGTGACATGAGCCGCATATGTATATTTACAATACGACGACACAATAAGCATTTAAAAAATAGATAACAAGTATGACTGTCATTCTGTTGTAAAGTTCCCAATAAGATTGATATACGTTCACGATTTGAAACATAGGCAACATTGCGTCGTGTTAGCTGTACAATTGACATATGGATTATTGTTCCAGGTGTAACAAGTGTTTCCATCAAACACGCGCTGTTAGTCTGTTTGACAGTTGAAGTTTATTAATCCGGGACACACACACACACACACACACACACACACACACACACACACACACACACATACATACATATATATATATATATATATATATATATATATATATATATATATATATATATATATATATATATATATATATATATATATATATATATATATATATATATATATATATATATAGTTGAAGTCCTAGTGGTCCGAGCGTGTTATGCCTGTAGTTTTTCAATTGAATTTCTGTTGACGCTGATGATAGATTTATATATTTATTTTCACTTGGAAACCCTGGGTGTGATTTATATGACCAATCTGATATGTGTTTACAGCAAAAATGCAAACCAACACAAAGAATGTGCGTTCCTGTGGCTACAAGGCCTGGGAAAAAATGAAAGGTAATTATCGAACGATTACGTCAAATACCAAAGGTACATCCGGTTGTAATGCACAATGTCACACTTATGAGGAGTGCAGAGTGAAACGAATGCGTGAGAGAGAATCAGTAAGTCAGATCTTAAATTTTACAAAGAAAGTTTTTCGGTACATTATAAGTTATATGTGTGCCATTTCAACAAGATTTTCTAGGGCTGTGCATATGAATTTATTACATGTATTATATCCCTCTTAATATAAACAGATAGTATAAATTTTTGACACTTGTTACATGATACAACAACAACGGGAACGGGCACATTGATGGTGTTGGGGTATTTGTAATTAGATTCTGCAGGACACAGGGTTCTAACTTTGGAATTGTATATAACAATTTTCTTAACAAAAACTCTGAAGCTAGTTAATCTTCTTGGTGTTATGTGCAAAAACATCTACTTAATAAACTTTACAGGTATGTCTAAAGTGGATGCCATGAAAAAATTCATCAAACTCGCTGATGAAACGATCGAAACTATTAAGGTAAGATGCTACTCTCATAATGGTTGGTTAGGATTCATTAAGCTGGCGAATTTTATAAAAATTGTGTTTCATACTAGTATCAAATTATATGTGTGATTGTAAAAAATCACTAATTCCCGAATGATATCTCTTTTTATTTTGTTTTCCTTGATTTACAACCAGACTTATCTGTTTATTTGTTGACTTCCCTCATACGGTAATACAAAAGCGTTATTTTACTCAAGCATAATCGTCTACGGACACCTATCTTTTTGCCTGGCTACTTTACTCTTCGTATTAAGTGAGAAAAATTTTTTGTATACCTAGGGCCATTTGTAGAAATAAAGATAAGTAAAAGTAATGGGCGAATAACGTGTGAATATTAAGAGCAAGCCCACACTCGAGACTCCAGTGATTCGAAGATTGCCAGGTTCCTCGCATTTCTCCCAAGTAAATGCCAATGTTTGCAGGCAATGGGAGCTGTGCGCATGCAAATATCTGAGTGGACACCAATGGATAAATGGAACAGGCTGTGGGCCTTGTATCAGCAAGTTACCAGGGGTGATTACTCAACAAGTACGTGTATGGCACATGGGCTGATACCAACAACAGTCCCTCTATAATCAGACAATTTACACTGCTTTGCGATATACAATGCAAATGAAAGCATTTTGCAGTTAAAAATTTCAGAAAATGTAACGATGACTTTTATTGAAATTTTTCGGCATATCGCAAAAGTATTGAATACAGACTGAACATCTAATTTCAATGTTTTCGAAGCAAAAGTTTCAGATAGCAGTAGAAGTTAAAACGTGGTCGTGTTTGCGTGTTTTTTGCGATGCAATGTTGCCAATGTTTCAGTTCTATTGCAATTTTGCAGACTGTTTTGAGGAAGACAAAATTTTGAAAGAAACAGGGAAACATTCTGAATGGAAAAAATTAACAGGTAAGCTATATTAGGAAGATTAAAAACTGATTAAAATAAATTGCACCCCCCAAACAAACCGGTTTATGACTTCCCTCCAAATGTAACAATGTCGAATATATATACTGTCCTGACGATATGTATATATATTCTTTCTTCGGTTAATCCATTAAATGTCTGTAATACAGTCAAGTACTCATTTTTATCTTTCCATCACCCCACAATTTATGTTATTTTACTTGACATTTATAAAATTGTGTTTGTGTATGACTTCGTTCCACTGCTGCTATAAATGCAGACACACACAATAATTTCCCTGGCAGGTATGGACAGCAAAGCAGCAAAGGATGAGTATTTAAAACAGGGACGAGACATCATAAAGAAGTACAGGGTATGTGTTGTCATTGAGACCATCGTTTGCGTTTTTATACAAGCAATATATCAGTGCATATGGTTCTAACTCGTGCTACAATTCACTCTTCACCTGCATTATAAAATATGTTTGAAACACTGGTACAACCAGGTGTGTGAACCTAATGGTGCGTCATTGATATAGGGAATTTACAGTATATCAATGGTAAGAACCGTCGTGCAATGTTCGTAACTTATCCTTACCCTTACAAATTAAAAAAGGTGTCGTGCAATAACTTGGTCAGCACATGTTGTAACGTACCTTAATTTGTCTGCACATCAAAATCAATCAATCAATCAATCAATCAATCAATCAATCAATCAATCAATCAATCAATCAATCAACCAGTCAACCAGTCAATCAGTCAATCAGTCAATCAATCAATCAATCAATCAATCCATCAATCAATCAAGCAATCAACAAACAAGCAACATAAATACACAGAAATTTGATAGAAAGATGGACAGATAGATAAAAAATAAATGAATAGAATAAATTAACAAATAAATAAATAAACAAACAAGTAAACAAATAAATTGATTAATGCAGACAGTTGCAATTTTCTCGTTTGGATAAATGCCACCAGGTGGCGGATCAGGCGGGTGTGTGGGCAAAACGGCTGATGGCGAAAGCTGCCCCAGAAGACGTTGCCTTCTTGGGTGGCTTGCTTTTGCAGCTTCATAATGGCGACTTCTCGGAAGGTACCTGGCATTATCTTATTCCATCACACTTTATTGAACGTTGTCTTCTGTGTTTCGACATTATGTTCACTTAGTTATAGTTTTCACATTTAGAAGCCGTCACCTGTATCTGCAAAAGGAAAGAAGGAAGAATAATATAATTTATACAAGTGAAGTCTCCTTCAAATTGAAAAGGGTGTGTGTTGAAATAAAAGAATTCAGATTGGTCCGCTGAATAGACAAACCTCAAAGTACTTTTGAGCTGACTTTGCTGGGGTAGGCAAAGGACCAATCATTTTTGCTTCAATATATAATTCCTTTGCTTGAAATTTTACACAAATGCCATGATTTGTCTTGTAGCACCATTTTTGGGAAATGTACTTTTATGCTGTTTTTCATTTTTTAGCTAATTTACGCTCTATTTCTGATAAACATGGCAGCGACTGGATAGCAGAATGGAAGAAAAATTCAGGTTGCGTTTTATTGTCGTCCTGTCACGCCATCATTCCGAACTTATAACTCTAAAACATATTGTCCATGAATTATGTTGAAGTCCATGCTTTTCTTATCCTAATATTTGTTTATCACGTAAAGCAATCTGAGTAGCCCCCCCTTTAGAGGAAGTAGCATGGTATTTTCTGTTATGATAATCAATACAGCATGACTTGAAATAACATCATGTGCTCTATTATGAGGAGTTTCGACGAATATGTTGCGAAATGAGAGCATATTCACATAATAAGTTAAATTATTCGTTCCTTTGGTTTCTTTGGGATTTGGATTATTTGGTTGGATTTTATTGAAAAATGCACTCCCAGCGTGTGACTGATATCTTCTGTTCCTTCAAATGTAGGCAAAACAGAGGAAGAAACATTAAAACGCATTAAAAAAGCTGTGGCAAAGTTTAAGGAGGCATATGCCAAATACATCAAAGCAAGAAACATCGACGATATGCTGAGTATATCGGTCAAGTCGGTACGTGTTTGCTAAACATAATGGCAACAGTTTCGTGTATTTTCTTCGGTTAATTGAAAACTCTTCCTAGAAAAAATAGTACAAAGTTGATATTTCTGTCAGATTGTCAGAAATATGTGTGTATTAAGTTACACTAAAAGTCAAATTTGCAAACCTTGCATAAATCGAAAGAAACTTTCAAAGCTTAAAATGTTTAACTAAATATTTTATGGACTTTCCTGATATTTGAATCCAAATGACAGATTACGGGGTCGCACAATCTTACCTTTAAATGCAGATGCATCATGAACCCATTCCTCAGAGGCGGAAGTGAAGACGATCCAAAGAATTCCTTAAACATGCATGGTTTAGATTCGCCTCCATTGATTGAAACAAAACAAAACATATTTATTTTATGTGTGAAAAAAAACCCCAACTGATCATGTTTTGAAAAATACATGTCATTCGCTGGTATAACTTCTTGTATAAGTAAATAATTTAATTTTGCGGACACATTCCATCACAATCATTTTATTTGTAAATTACTGTTTCTGGTTTGCGGTATAGCGTATCATGCAGACGGAGTTTAAATGGAGATATTGTGACATACCAAAGAACAGTAAGGAAGATGTTCAGCTGGCGGCCCATTTCTACCAGGCGAAATATGGGGACTACACTAAGAGTATGTACACTGATAATTATATTATAATTATACACGCATATTTCTATGAAGCAAAAGCTGTATACATAATAACAGAAATGATAGACTTCGAAACGGCTCACAAAAAAATTCTTTTTTTTTTTTGGTAAATCTCAAATACCAACCAATTTTAATGACTTTCTGGCTATGTGTGTGGCAACGCCGTAATTGTTTGTTTATATACACGGTTATTGCTTGTATCTAGACGGAATGTTAAAATGAATTTTTGAAGATTACACCCTTGTTATCAATTTATTCGCCGTAGAGGTAGCCTGAGGAAGCAGTTGTATGTACATTTTAGTGCGGTTTATTGCAGGTAGGGCCACCAAATTGGCTAAGGTGGGCCACGAAAAACTGGATGGATGGAAGGAACTTAAAGGTACTCACCTACTTAAATATGATCGCAGTACTTTGTCTGAACCTGTATTGATATCATTGTTTCTCCAGACAATATAATTGACTGAACATGTGTTGATGTGATACACTGCCTTCACTTTGCAGATCATTCATGCTTTTTCAAACAACAGAGTAGTGTTTTCACCGCATAGCATAATCCTAGCTCAACTGTGCCTTTCAACATACCCTTGGTGAAATGACGTAACACTTGCACATTTTCAGTGGGCTTTCGTTAACTATAAGTATTTTCCAAAGTGTGTCAATCTTACAGTGTTTGTTAGCATTATGGACATCATTGTTAAAAAAAACAAAACAAAAAAAACAAAAAAAAAAAAAAAAAAACAAAAAAAAAAAACAAAAACAAAAAAAAAAAAAAAAAACCCCGAAAACAAAACAATACAAAAAAAAAAAAAAAAAAAAATATCTTTTCATTCTTAAGCTAGGGCCCCACCACGGTCAAGCTTACAATTCAATCTTTTACAGTGCATAAAAGTATTTACTACCGTATTATTTATTAAGAAATAAATACATGGCAGAACCTAGTTATAAGTGTACAAATTGCTCCAAGTTTTGAATAATGTTAATAAACCCTTTTGTATTGTTTTTTTTCCATACCTAGCAATGCAGATCCGAGTATAATTTTGAAAATATTAAGATATTTTGAATGTTTAGATCAAGGCCAACAGAAGGAGTGATACACATTTGGTGCACATTCATATATCTCAAAATGGTTTACTACTAGTACTACTGCTACTACTACTAACTCTACCACAACTACAACTGCTACTACTGCTACCACCACTACTACTGCTAGTCGAGCAAGCTGTTATCTCATTTAGATTTGAACGGAAAAGCAGTCAAGCCTTATCACTGTTACATGCTCTTGCAGAGTTTGTCCAGAATACAGTTTTGCATAATCTCTAAAGTTTGATATGACTGAGACTAATCGTGCGTAAATATCTGGTAATTGACTGTCTTATTATGTGGCATATTGGCCAGATGCACTATACATCTGCATCTTGGACCTAAATTTAGCTGGAAACCATAGTGATTTTAACATGCTATCGACAGGTACACCTCGCATGGAAGCTGCGGCGAAGTTTATAATGGAGACCAGCATTGCGTGTTCCAAGTACCCATGCACGTTGACACGTGATGCTAATCTGAAGGGCGTCAGCGCTCATTGGACGAGGGTAAGAAATTCCGATGTCACTGGAGATCACCCTGAGACAATCTGGGCGTCAAAAAGTCGTTTACAGTTAAAGAAAACGTGTAAAACGTGTGTATAGCAGTGACAAGAGCATGCTTACTCTGCTGCGAACATTCCAGTTAATTTCACGGAACTAGCCTAATGTAAAACGAAAGAATGAGACAATAGCTTTTCGTACAAGACAGATTATGACAGGGAATCGTTGTGTGTCCCAATTATGTGAATAAAATGTAGTTAGACCAACAGCATTTCCTGTCTCACTTGCAGCGCAGTAATTTCATACCACATAACCAATTCACTACGGACGTGGCATAACTATCAACTGTTGGTTCGTATTTAGGCATGAATGTATTTGAACGGTCCTTCTAATGAGTTTTAATTCTAAATACTTTTACTGAGAAGGGAGGACAAAGGGTTATTTAAGAAAGCGACAAATATCTTTCAATGCAATTTGGATGCAGGGATAAGTGTTAACCGCTATGCACATGGCAAAGAAGAAAACAAACGACACTGTGGGGCTATATCCTTAGCCTCATAAGGCTCGGGAAGTCCACACGGCAGGGTATGCATATAAACGACAGAATTACCAGCATTTTGCAATTCTACTTTCAAAAAGGAAGCAATTTTTGGAAGATTAATGCTGAATCAATGAAACTTTGCGAAGTGGACATAGTTATACAATACTGAAAAACACCACAAAATGTTATCAGCCTCCCGTGGGATTTGAAACCTCAAACTTTGCGACCATCGCCTAGCCAAGTGTAAAGTCCAAACCTCTACCCATCGGAACAAACCCAAGACAGATGGAATGAGGACCCAGGGTGATGCTATACCTTGAGTAGACACAAACAAACAAAAGATATATATATATATTCTAAGATTGCTAATCAGATCATTAAGATCAATAATAATGTTGCAAAATAGCTAATCTGCAGTTGCTTTCAAGTGAAATTTTATATGAAAGTGTCCATAATTTAATATGTGTTTTATTGTGGACATCCGTGCAAGTGAAAAGTTGGTATAAACATCGGATTGTTTATAAATTGTGACCAATTGTCCTACAGGAGTTCCAGTACTGTGCCTTTATGGTTCGCAACCTTGCAGCGATGCCCACACTGACAGAACAAGCCACTTTGAAAGCCTTATACAAGCAAGCTACGCGAGGGGATTGGGGACAGAGTAAGAGTTGTATGAATCACTATGAAACCGGTGATATTGTAACACATATTGACGCTATTGATAGAAAAAAATCATTAAATGCCGACAATGCTGTGTCATAACTTAGTTCCTATACTGATGATAACATGACTTAGTTTGCATCCTAAGTTTTATTTTGATCCTTGCATTATATCAATCATCATTGTAACAGATAAAATAAATAAAAATAGGCCCAGGATAATTCGTCCATGTTGCGTAGCTGATATAGCAGGGTTGGTGTTTCAATGTCATCGAGGGCTTTAAGATCCACCATTTTGGTGAGTGCTGTAAATCAGATACAGCGACATCTTTTTGATGAGCGGTGCATTTTAAATCAATATGACATTAAAGGGAAACAAAAAGAAAAAAAGGAAACGAAGAAAAACATAAAAACATGAAAAGCAATAATTATAAATACTTAAAAAGGCATTTTTAGCCACACGCACACTGTATACATTCTCTCATTATGACAATAACGTGTTTCAGAAGTGAAAGATTATGAAGACCCCGTTGGAAAAGCCATGGTTCACCTCTGGAGATCATACAAAGGCAAGGTCACAGCATTGATTTTAGAATGCCGGAAGACATGAACGCAGTGTATAAACGTGCAAACCCTAGTAAAATCATTTATGCATAAAACAAACATACAACATTGGAATTAAAGCAAAGTTGCATTGAAGGCTACTTATCGTTCATAGTGTAACATAATGGACATTTAGGCGAACTTCTGTTTTTCTCATGAATCACAGCAAGAAATTGTCGCTGATCAACACAACTGTTAGAACTAGCAAGTTAGAACATCTATTTTCTGCAGGCCAACATCTCATTTTATTTGATCTTCACTGGAAATTAAGCTCAATGGTCAAAAGCACTCATGCCATCCCGCAGGCCAGCTGTTCGATTTTATTTGGTAAAAAGGTTTACAACGGAATGATTTTACGCCATAGGGGAGTTCGCCCCATTCACACAACCCTTGTCTCAGTCCTTGCCTCGTAAATCCACCCAATGCACATCGGCCATGTAAAGTGTCTTGTATATGTCTCCTCATGTTCAATTCATCAAAATATAGGATCTTATTTCCATTTTGCGTTGGTCCACATTGGTTTTGCTTAATAATGTGACCATCTTTCAAACCGTAAATAAGTCATAGCTAATCCTAACTTCCTGTCATTGTATAAATATATTTATGCAGAGAATAACACGAAATTAGATAATATGACTCATAGAATTAATAAGGGGGGGGGGGTAAGGAGACTCTCTGTCCACTGTTCCTTGGTATGTGACATTTGCCAGAAAATGACAATCTATGTGTAAATGTGTAACACTTGTTTTACAATTACAATTCTTCACTTCAAATGACGAGAATGACAAAAAAGAAATGAATTGGGAATTAGACATTACCCATTTTGATTATCTAGATTGTTTATGACTTGTTGATGCATCAGAACTAGTTGTTATTATTCTTTCATGAAATGAAGGTATGTCGACTGATGAGGCTGTGCGGCAATATATTAATGTAGCCAATGACGCAGTTGAAAACTATGGCTTCATCATGCCAGCCGGCGGCGAATACTCTGTCCCTTTGTTGCTAGAAAAGGTGATTCAACTTGGTTTATCATGTTTAAAGCAGAGCAAATACTTTACACCCCTGTTCTTTTCAAAGGTAAATAAATCTTCCCATCGTGCCGCAATGGAAAAACATTTAGTAGGCGATTCGAAAGTATGATTTCAGTTATATGATAACTGCACATATAAATAATGGAGCACATGTTGAAGTATTTGATCTAATAGCATTTTTATCCATATATCATGTGCATCTTTTTCACTTCCGAAAGCATGAGTTTAAAATTCGTGAATGAATACTTTTGTTGTTTTGTTTTTGCCTTCATTCAAATTGATCATTTGCATCTACAATTTTTAACGCTTATTTCTCTGCTGGCACCACATCTTCAGCGCCGGCTGTGACTATTAGCATATTTCACAGAGTGTTCTTGATCTATGTTTTGAAGCCGGAGAGTGACTTAAGTGTTTTTATTTATGAACATGTGCAAGCCCCATGAAATACTCCATTACTTACACAGAAAGAAGAATATGTGAAAATTATGTAAATCAGAAATATATTATGGTGCTGATCATAACAGCTTGACCTGCTACCCATCACAGCTATTTTTAATATATGCAATTTCTTTTAACTCAGAACTTTCAACAGGCACAAAGGATGGTGAAGAGCCTGAAATATGAGGCGAGCACGAAGGAAATGGCGCAACTGCATGCTTACTTCTTTGCTGCCCATTATGGAGAATTTAGAGATGGTGAGAGGGAAAAATTTTCTTATCTTATTCTAAAGCATTGTCGTTAATTTGTAAGCTTTATGAAGTGTAAGTTTGTGCTTCTAGAATATAAGGTGGCCATGCACGTTGCCGTTTTTAGTTTGTGTGTGAATGCCTTATTTATTTTCCAGTCAATATTTCTCATTTTTTGTTCTATGACAGACAAGAAAATAAAATCTGTCGCGCAAAATGAGGAGGACGTGAAGATGATAGTCAAGAGATGGAAGGAATTAAAAGGTAAACACATTTTTGTCTTCGCAAAATACAGCTGTGGTTAGCAATACATGAACGATACGCTGAGAAGTCGACAGTAGACCCCAAACATTCATTTGAGCTTTGTGTCCACAAACACTGGTAGGGATAATAAAAAAAGGTGCAATGTATAAGAGACACACAATTTGACATAATGATGCTCCAATAACTGACCCCACATTCTCCAAAATTGATATCTAATTTCTGTGAAGTGCGTGATATATGTTGACAAGAAGCTGGGAAACTCGTATATCAGACAATGTTTTCGAAATGCAATTGTACAACATTATATGTGCTTATAAAATTTCCATTTTCAGGGATAACAAAGGCAAAAGGAATGAAACTTTACACTAGAATGGTTGCCAGTTTAAAAGAAAAATACGGTGTCACATATTCAACTGTGAAGGAAGAGGACGTATCTTCTGTTAGTGAATCGGCCAAACAAGTATGAATTAAGAGTCATATGAACTGTTTGTTTTATAAAACGTCTAGACCAGGCTACTCCGCGCTAATCTTGAATCTTCTTTATGAAAACGCCAACACCCAGGCAGAGACACATTAGTTTTTGTTTTAGTATTAATTATTTTAATTTCAATAATCATTGATAAAATAAATGTTAAGACCTGTCGTAACTTTCAGATCAATATTGTATTTTAAATATGATGCATACCTTTGACTCATAAAACAAGTGATACAAATTTATATATATATATATATATATATATATATATATATATATATATATATATATATATATATATACATATACAATATATATATATATATATATATATATATATATATATATATATATATATATATATATATATATATATATACATGAATAATGGTGGTATATAATTATAGACTTTTGTAAAATCAGCGCACATGTACTGTTAATGCTGCTAATGCACAATGCACATGAATATTAACATACCATTATTTGGTTTCTCTGATGAATAAGTAAAATATATTCTCTGTGTCAACATGTCTGTTGCTTGTCAAAGTCATTCACTAAATTTACTTCAAGGAATTTGCGGAGTCCCTGCAGCAGTACAATAAAAAGCATAAACACGGCACTTCAAAGAAAAAAAGGGCCAAGTTGCACGCATTGGCACTGCAAGCATCAAAGGGGGACCATTCCAGCATATCAAGTACCACAGGTTAGTATTTTGAGTAAATACATGTACCATAAAAGAAACAATTCTAAAGATAATAGATCTCCAGAAATATTATTTCACGGCAGCTCATCACACACGGAATTCAATGTTACGTGCATGGGAAGGTCAACTTCTTCGTGACACATGCTCTGACAGCATTTTATGATTGTCGATGACAGTTTGTTTCACCTGTATAAAACAGACTGAAACCAACTGCATAATTTACTGAGATAAGGTGTCAAAATATTGAATTGAAATCGCTTGCACAAAATGCATTTGTATATTGGAAATTATACTTACGATACAAGTTATAAGAATATCTCACATGTCCATTTTACAGCCCATTCAGTGTCAAGCTCCCACAGTTCCCGTAGCTCCCGTTCATCAAGAACAACAGGAGGGAAATCAGAGTTTACCACTCGGGGCTCCTCAACTACACCAGGAACTAAAAGTCAAGGTTCTTTCTCATCAACAAAAGCAAGCAGAGTGTCGAGCAACTCTGGTTCTGTTTCAAAACCCACAAAGGTGTCGTCTTCATCCAGTACCAGTATCGTGACAAAACAGAGCAGTTCGACAGCAGAGGGCAAGCAAACAGGTGAAGCCACTGAATCCATGTCAACGAGTAAGGCTGGTTTTACGTCTACAGATACTAAAATGAGCAGCAAAATAGCAACAAGCAGCAAGGAGAACAGCAAAAATGTTGCATCAAAAGAGTCTTCAGGTGCCTCAGTGAGTAAAAAGGTATCAACAAAGGAATCAGTGGCAGGTGCAAGCAGTAATATTCAAAAAAATAAAGACAGCAGCGAAACATCACCCAGCACCAAAAAGACCGAGGCGACTTCATCAAAGACTACAGTCTCGCAAAGTGAATCGTCCACAAAGGGGTCATTATCAAACACAGCCACAACTTCAACAGAGGCTGGGGCAAACAGTGGAAACAGAAAAAAAAGGACAGCATCGTCAAAGGAACGTGCAGTTAATAAGACTTCATCCTCTAGTGCAAGTGCAAAAAGTAAAACTGTGTCATCGGAGCAAAATATATCCAGTAAGACTGTTTCCTCAGAGAAAGGTGTATCTACTCATGCTGCTTCCTCTGAGAAAAGTGGATCTAGGAAGACTGCTTCCTCAGAGAAAAGTGCATCTACTCATGCTGCTTCCTCTGAGAAAAGTGGATCTAGGAAGACTGCTTCCTCAGAGAAAAGTGCATCTACTCATGCTGCTTCGTCTGAGAAAAGTGGATCTAGTAACACTGCTTCCTCAGAGAAAGGTGCATCTACTCATGTTGCTTCCTCTGAGAAAAGTGGATCTAGTAAGACTGCTTCCTCAGAGAAAAGTGCATCGACTCATGCTGCTTCCTCTACGAAAAGTGGATCTAGTGAGACTGCTTCCTCAGAGAAAAGTGCATCTACTCATGCTGCTTCCTCTGAGAAAAGTGGATCTAGTAAGAGTGCTTCCTCAGAGAAAAGTGCATCTACTCATGCTGCTTCCTCTGCGAAAGGTGGATCTAGTAAGAGTGCTGCCTCAGAGAAAAGTGCATCTACTCATGCTGCTTCCTCTGAGAAAAGTGGATCTAGTAAGAGTGCTGCCTCAGAGAAAAGTGCATCTACTCATGTTGCTTCGTCTGAGAAAAGTGGATCTAGTGAGACTGCTTCCTCAGAGAAAAGTGCATCCAGTAAATCCACGTCCTCCAAGGAAAGTGAATCGGGTATGATTGCTTCTTCAGAGAATAGAGCAACAAGTAAAAGTGTGTCGTCAAAAGAAAGTGCAACCAATAAAACTGCCTCCTCAAAGAAAAGTGCAGCCAGCATGACTGTGTCCTCCGATGAGAGTCAATCTAATAAGACAGCATCCTCCAAGGAAAGTGCAGTTAGTAAGGTTGTTCCTTCTCAGGCCAGTACATCTAGTAAAACATCTTCTTCAGAGAAAAGTGCACCATCTAGTAAGGCTTCTTCACACAAGGAAAATGCAGGTAGCAAGACTGCATCTGTCAAGGAAAGTGCATCTGGGAAGACTGTTTCTTCAGAGAAAACAGAAGTAAGCATGACTTCACAAACTAAACAGAGCAGCAGCAGTGGGTCATCAACAACGGTATCATCACCATCCGCTTTGACCCCTTCAGCAGGAACCAGCAAGAGTTCCACCACTTCATCTACTTCCTCCAAAACAACATCTAGGGAAGCATCTACACTTAAAAGAGATCAACCCAGTGAGAAATATGAAAGTCAAGTCACAAAGGAATGGAAAAAACTTAAAGGTATGGGGCTGCTTAAGTTTAATTATACAACGTAGTGAACAACTTGAATGTCAAAATTCTGTTTTAAGAAAAATGTATTCAAGCAAATCAGTAGACACCTATTTCATGCCTCTTCAGGCTAGTCTATAGTATCACTTTTGTCATATGTCAAACTGCATACATTCACTTGTCTGGTAGACTGTTTCCGTGAAATCTTCTTTATAGACTATTGTCCAGGTCCTCTTCCTATTTTCTATTCTTAGCAATGTTCCCCTGCATCACTTAATGGTTCAACCAAATAAAGTATCTTTGTTTGTGAATTGTTCTCTTATTTTGGGACAAAATGTCCAATCCACCAGGTAAATTGTTTTAAAAAATATGAATCGGCATACACTGGCACCCTGAGACATGGTAAATATACAGGGCAATGTTTTCCATTTTTCTGTTATCATGGATTTCATGCACATTTGAGCACTTTGTTCTTAGTTTAAAAGAAGCATTGGCTTAGTAGACAGTTATATCATGCCTCTTCAGCCTAGATTACAGTATAATATGTCTACATACTACTGTGTTCATGTATCCATCTGTCTACAACACAGATTCTCCAAAATTTTCTTTAGAGGCTATTTCCAGGTCCTCTTCCAATTCTAAGGGATGTTTTTCCATGTCACTTAGTGGTTCATCCAAATATTTCATCTTTTTGTGCATTGTTGTCTTAATTTATAACAAAATGTTCCTATAAACTCAGCCAATCGTTTAAAAACTGTATATGTGCATGCACTGCCGCCCGGAAGCATAGCAAGTTTACTAGCCAGCATTTCCTTTTTTTCTATTATCAGGGATTTTGTATGCACTGGAGCAATTTCGTATTCATTCTAAAGAATGATTGACTATAATTCCGCCAGCGTTGTTTTGAATTTAATACCGGCCTTAACCAAACATGTCCTTGTAGCCAACTACAATCAGGGTCAAATTCACACATTGCAATATCATGATTTACACCATGTAGATCAAGGTCAGTGAAATCACAAAAAGGTGCTTTTTCAGCAAGCTTGTTATTCCAGCCTAGTGTTACTAGTCTTTTTGGATGACTGCCTTTCTGAAGTCAGGAGTGAAATTTATTTCTTCACATTGATATTGGAAGACGAATGTTGATGCTTCAGTAACTTTTGAGTCCCATTTGCTGTCATTGTTGGGTAGGAATTTTTAATATGGGGAATGTTTTTCTGAAACGTTTGATAAATACTTCATAGACCATATTGTGCTGTGAGTTGGTTCTCCGACTCATAGTTATGATGGAGTTGGAGTCTGTTTATAATATTCCAGGTTCATAAATATTACAATAACTATGTAGACATACCTCCTTCTTTTGCTGTAAACTCTGCTGACTGACAAGAAGTGGCACACCTATCAAGTATCTTTTTATCTTTGACACAAATGTGGGTATTGAGTGGATAGGTCTATATATGTTTTGGAAATAGTTCAGTCTGTAGTTAATTAAGAATATTTAAAAGGTTGAGAGAACCGGTTTAAAACTACCATTTGCCTCTTATGAGTGACTGCCTGTCTTAAGTTAAGCGTGAAATTTGTGCTTCATATAGGTATTGGCAGATGAATGTTGATATTTCGGTAACTCTTGTATCTCTTTGCTGTCGTTGTTGAGTTGTAATTTATGAATATGAAAAATGTTTTCTGAAAAATTTGAGTTGGTTTTTCATGTTAAACTCGGGTCACGGTAAAGATGTCTGGATGTCTTATCCACATGCTTGCCACAGTCCTCTGTTGTAATACTATTGTTAAGCCGGTCCCATGAATGGAGTAGACAGAGTCCTCATTATAAAGTGGTAGTGCAGAAGGTCACACAAGTGCATAACAAAATTCGACAGCAGGAGGTCATTGGTAACTTTTTTTCTGGTAAACGGCAATACAGCTTCTTTTGAATGACATTCAAATGAATGTATTTGTTATCCTCTGCTATTTGGTTTGCTTGTCCAGGTACCAGTTCAGAAGCAGCTGCAACCAAGTTCATCAAAGAAATGAGGAAACTAGAAGGGTCAAACAGAGTGGAAAAGGCCACCAGCGGGAGAGTGCAGCACTCAGACGTAACAACCTGGATTACTGGTGAGCTACGAATATTTTCAAACACATTCTGGTAGGGATGAAAAAAAATCTAAATACAGCATTCTAGGACAAAGTCAAAATATGACATCGCAGCAACATATTTTGGCAGAAAATTGAAATGGAAAGTTATTACATTTGAAGAAATGATTACAATTTTTCAGTATATTTAATCGGCAAAAATATTAATTGATGTTTGTGGTTAAGCATAGTCCGAGTTTAAACACGAAATATTCACGAGAATTGATATTTTTCCAATTGGAAAATGGACATAATTGATACAACGGTATGTATATATGTATGTAGGTATGTGTGTATGTGGTATTGGTGAAATATGTTGCAAATTTATATTTCAGATAAAACTGTTTTGGTGACTGGAATGAATAGTGTGGGATACGGTATCATAATAAATGCCCTAAAGAACAAAGCTACAGTGAGTAAAAGTATTCTGTATATCGATAACATAGTGAAATGTCAGAAAAACCGATCATTTTTTTACTGATACGCCAAATATATGTTGGTTATAAAGGATACATTAAACATTGCATATTTGTAATTCAGCACCCATTTATTATTGCCAAGATATATGGAGTAAGTGGTCGCGACATGTATGTTCAGTGTATAGGCTTAGAATTTGGTTCATTGATAGATAAATAGTTAATGAATCTTATTTAAAATTTCATATCAGACTCATTTTAGTAGAGCCCTACTGATTTCATATGCCTTTATCATTAATAAATGTGTTCTAATGGTGATAAGTACAACTGATTGAAGCATAACGAATATCGAAAGCATCTTCATGAAGGATGTTGCCATACTTCAATGAATGCCATTATGAATATCTTTAATTCAATTAGGTAATAGCTGCAGATGACGATGAGGCCAAACTAAAGAAACTTGTTCAAATAGTAGAAAGCGAGGGCAGCGATTTGTCAGCAAAACTAGTCACAAAGAAGGTATGTAAATGTCATAATAAAACATGCTGTTAGTTGCCTCTCATTTTCGGCATTTCCTTAGTCCTGGTGGATTTAAGTCCCCGATTCTGGAATTAAATGCCGACTCAGTAAATATTCTGCATAACCGTGTTGATATGGCACTCGCACATAACTACCTCCATTGAACCATTCTTTTTAAGAATGGGGATTTGGTCGAGTGGATATGTGCGTTTCCCATTTCAGCTAGGCGACTGGTGCCAAAGGTTATAGGTTCGAGTCCAACTCGTTCCGAACATAAAAATGTATATTTTCACGCTTAGACTATCATTTGGGGCCAGGATATTTGCAACACCAGATGAACTTAGATATTTCCAGGACACCATACCCTTAACTCACATGATACGTAATTGAGGAGTTCCTAGGTGACATGTATCGTCGCAACTGCATATAGATATTAAAATTAACATTACATGTATATTTTGATGTGTATTTTAAAGGTGATGGCATGTTACATGTTCAGCAAAGCGACTGGTGCCAAAGGTTGCAGCTTCAAGTCCTGCTCGTTCCGAACATAAAATATAAATAAAGGTTCAACTAATGTTTATTATAATTTCTATATACTGGCAGCAAAGTGACCCCCCAAAGTGTGACATTTACCATGCGTGTCATGCACCTGTTTCGGTACAAATATCACTAAAAATGTCAACTAGCAAAAGGTCTTGATTATGAAACATACATATATTGAATTATCTGTGACGATTTTAGGTAGATGTCTCAAGTGAAAAGGGTGCTAAACAGCTTCTTAAGTTCATCAAAGGCAGAAAAGAGAAACATGTGCATGTCGTATCCACATGGGGGTGCTTTATGAAGGTACGTGTTAGGCAAATCTTAAGTACCAGAAGAGCACGCCACACTGGTATATTACATTTAAATATGACACGAGATGACATATGGTACCGTTATACATATTTTGAGATAATTTGATATTATACACGATATGCTTTGAAGTATGCTAGACCATCTTATCTGATGACATGGTACCGTTATAAATGTTATGAGATGGCTTGGCATTAATCAGCATATGCTCTGAATCACGTTACACAATGTGATATGATGACAGAATATGTTACAACATCCATGTATATGATGCCTTACCACGAAACCATGCAATGCGAGTGTAGAGGACGGGGCAAATTTTGACATGATGATTTTTAAGATATACCTTTTTGTTGGCATAGATTATAAACGATGAGAGCTGAATCACCTGTTACACATAGTGCAAGAAAAATATGATATTTTGCTTATGTGCACAAAGAAAATAACTTGTGTACCCCTTCAGGTATTTTTTAACAGGTTTTGGTTCATGTCACGCCAACACTACTTCCACTAGTTAATATCAACATTGTTTCTGTTTTTTGTAATCGGAAGAACTGATACAAATTTAATTTTCACTCAATATGCGTAAAACCATCAATGTCCATATTTTGTGGATGCACAGGGTGGCAATATTGTGGAAACCAGCGTTTCAGATGTACAAGCAGCTCTCAATATTTGTTTGACGAGGACTCACTTACTACTAAATGTGTTCCTTCAATTCCTGAAAGACAACAAGGGTAAATATAGTTTGCACGTCTCCTTCTCCCTAAAGAATTGTTTTTTCAGTTTCGGACAGGATTTAATATGGACAGAAAAGACTAATGTAGGAACGTAAAAGTGAGAATCATATTTATGTATACATATGCACAACTACACTCATTTATATACATATACATATATATATATATGTATATATATATATATATATATATATATATATATATATATATATATATATATATATATATATATATATATATATATGAATATCACAATATCAGCGACTCTGAATAGGACTTCCATATTTTGTATCGACAACAAATAAATGTAAAAATATGTAAAATTATATATATATATTATATATATATTCAATATATGCAATGGCATCTCAAGGAACAGGACCAGCTGCGTCCATGAAAAAATAATACAGTACATCTGCTTGGTACTCATGAGAAGAGACTTGGACCTGCAAGTGAGATGCTCAATGTAGTAAATGCAAATACAGTGAGACAGTGTACAACATCTTTTATACTTTGACAGTTCCTTACTTCAAAGCACTGTGCTTTTTTTGGTTCCTTTTAGCACATATTTTATGTTTATTCAGGATCAAGCTTCACGGCCGTGATTTCAACTGACGAAACAAGCAAAAATGATGATCCCAGTGCATCTTTATCAACTGTTGTCCATGCAGCAGTCAGTGAACTAATCAGAGCAGCCCAAAGAGAGTTCAAAGAGGACAATATCATCATAAATATGGTGGAACTGGCTGTTCATGTAAAAGAGGTGAGTAATTCCGTGTGGTCTCCCACCCAACCCTCCCAGTTTGTACCGCTCAAGGAGACAGAGGTGAAAAAGGCTGAGCAGGGGTCAGATCATTGTGATTCTTCCTCCTGACACATTGTGATTAAATTTATATGCTTGAGAATATTATTTCTGATGTAATTGCAGGTGAAAATGTCCATAAGAAAGGCATTTTAAGTCATTGGAATGGTGCCTTTTAACAAGCACAGATAAAATGAAGAAGTAGAACAATGGTTTTATGCAGCCTGTGTGTTTTGTAGATTAATCATCAACACTTTACTGTATGTCAATGTTCCATATCTAACTATCTTTTTGTAAATAGAGGGACTTTATGGAGTTCCGTTTTAATGTGCCAGTATAACCAAACAGCCCCTTTAGGGTACTGAACCAGGATGAGGTCTCCTGTTTATATAAACATTAAACCTGCATTACTATTTGGAGCTAGTTCATTGGAAATACAAACAGGAAACGATGTAAGATTATATAAATAACAATAAACCAGGATATACAGAGAAATTAGACAGTGTGATTACCATATCCAAACCGTAGTCCTAATGAAACAAATCCAAGTCAATTCCGACCAAAGGCAATGTTCCTTGGTATGTATAGCTGAAACATATATAGTTCGTATTTACCCAAAAGAGACCAAAACGTAAGTGCAAAGGTCCATAGGGGGAAAAAAAAAACCTTATCTAGTTTTCACATGACAGAATGCAAAAAGTTTTGTTTGAAATTATAGGCCTATTTCAGTAAATTGGCTTGAACAGTTGTATCATTCATGCACATACAGGACCATACAATTTATGAAAAGGGACCAAAATTTGCATCACATCAAAGAATTTGTAAGCGGAGGTTCTTAACTTGTTAAAAATGTCTATAAAATTCAGTATTTAAAAAGGTACTACTTGCAACCACCATCTCAACAATGATCATCATCTATATAAGTCCACACACTGACACCAACACCAACATCAATCCATCAGAAAAGCCCTCTAGGCCTAAAATGACCATCAATAAGAATCTAAACAACATGATTATATAATTCGATGTGTTTTAGGCATGTAGTTAAAGATATGATGTTGTTTTAAAGGAGATAAACTAAGAGTATTTCAAAAAGGAAAGTGTTTGAATTTCCAAATATAGTAAGTACATTGGTTCAAATGTTAAACATCAGCCAGAAGCAAGTGACATTAGGCTTCAAATCATTAAAACGTAGTCAAAAATGCATTACAATAGTGAAAATTTGTAAGGATAGCAGTCACATTTCAAGTTGGTTTCCAAAGTATTTTTGAAAGGACATTTAAATGTTCAAGATTGAAATGTTCCTAAAGGTAACTGTAAGTATAACTGTTTTCCTGTAACAGTTTTAAATTTTTTCATTTATAATAAGACGTAGTTCAACTTGTCAGTCAGTTGATTTAGATGTTAATTATTTATACAAAAGAGAGACAGAGAAAGAGTACATTAAACACTTTGAGCCAACCTGACATGACCTTCATAATAACAAACTATATTCATCAGACAATTATAAAAAACAACATCAGTTTCACTACACTTGGAACACTTACTGCACTGCAATATGTGCAGAAAATGCCTGAATGTTCAAATTGTTACCAAATATATAAGGGTTCCATGAAAAGAGAAGTGGATAACAGTTTTCAATGATAGTGATGAGACCAAACCAAATACCAGTTTAACCTTGTCAGATTCAGGATCATTTACGAAATAGTAAGACATGCTAGTGTTCGTCGTCAGAAGGATCCATGACCAACAGTAATGAGATTAAAACGAATGAGAGTATCTTCTAAATAAACGTTCATGATATTTATTATATTAAACAAGCCTCTTTTTTAAAACATAATATTGTACTTGGTGACTATTACTACTGCTTTTTTTCACAAAAGTTGGAGGAGGAAACCACGGAAGATCAAGATAAATATTCTATAAGCAGTCTGATGGTGGGCCTGTTGGTGATAAACATCATGGGATCATTACAAAGTACAACTAAGAGAATCGCACATAGAAAAGAAGCAGCAAGAATCTGCTCAGAGGCTTCCTCACGTGCCATTGCCAAACAGCATAGGAGACATCAGGAAAACATTTCTGGATATAGCAGTGCTTTGAAAGCCACATCTCAGACCTCGTCTAAGCAGAAGATTGGCTCTAGACAAAGAAGTAAATCCACTAGGTCATCAAAGCACAGGAGTATGCCAAGACGCAGGAGTAGGTCTAGAGGTACAGATAGATCAAGAAGCTCATCTAAGCACAAAAATGTAACTAGACGCAGGAGTAAGTCAAAACAAATAAGTAGGTCTAGAAGTGGGTATAGAGGTACAAGCAAACCCAGGAGCTCTTCTTTACACAGGAGTGGGTCCAAGCAATCAAAAATGTTTAGGAGCACATCTAAGTCCTGGAGTATGACTAAAAGCAGGAGTACATCTAAGCAATCAAGCAGATCTGGAAGCTCATTGAAGAGAAGGAGTATGAGTAGACATAGGACTTGGTCCAGGCAGAGGGGTAGCTCTGGATGCAAAATAAAGTCCAAGGGAGGAATTCGACACAAAAGTAGGTCTAGGAGTTCAAGCACATCTACGAGGTCTTCTTCACACAGGAGAATGACCAGGCACAGGAGTTGGTCTAGGCAATCGGGAAGATCCAGAAGCTCATCTAGGCACAAGAGTCTGATTAAAAGGAGGGGTACATCTAAGCTATCAGGTAGATCTGGAAGCTCATTGAGGAGAAGGAGTATGAGTGGACGCAGGAGTTGGTCTAGGCAAAGTGGTAGGTCTGGGAGCCATAAAAGGTCAAAGGGAGGAATTGGACACAAAAGTAGGTCTAGGAGTTCAAGCAAATCTAGGAGGTCTTCTTCACACAGGAGAATGACCAGGCACAGGAGTTGGTCTAGGCAATCAGGAAGATCTGGAAGCTCATTAAAGAGAAGGCGTATGAGTGGACGCAGGAGTTGGTCTAGGCAAAGTGGTAGGTCTGGGAGCCATAAAAGGTCAAAGGGAGGAATAAGACACAAAAGTAGGTCTAGGAGTTCAAGCAAATCTAGGAGGTCTTCTTCGCACAGGAGAATGACCAGGCACAGGGGTTGGTCTAGGCAATCGGGAAGATCCAGAAGCTCATCTAAGCACAAGAGTCTGATTAAAAGGAGGGGTACATCTAAGCAATCAGGAAGATCTGGAAGCTCATTAAAGAGAAGGAGTATGAGTGGACGCAGGAGTTGGTCTAGGCAAAGTGGTAGGTCTGGGAGCCAAAAAAGGTCAAAGGGAGGAATTAGACACAAAAGTAGGTCTAGGAGTTCAAGCAAATCTAGGAGGTCTTCTTCGCACAGGAGAATGACCAGGCACAGGGGTTGGTCTAGGCAATCGGGAAGATCCAGAAGCTCATCTAAGCACAAGAGTCTGATTAAAAGGAGGGGTACATCTAAGCAATCAGGAAGATCTGGAAGCTCATTAAAGAGAAGGAGTATGAGTGGACGCAGGAGTTGGTCTAGGCAAAGTGGTAGGTCTGGGAGCCATAAAAGGTCAAAGGGAGGAATTAGACACAAAAGTAGGTCTAGGAGTTCAAGCAAATCTAGGAGGTCTTCTTCACACAGGAGAATGACCAGGCACAGGAGTTGGTCTAGGCAATCAGGAAGATCTGGAAGCTCATTAAAGAGAAGGCGTATGAGTGGACGCAGGAGTTGGTCTAGGCAAAGTGATAGTTCTTGGAGCAAAAATAGATCAAAGAGTGGAATTCGACACAGTAGTAAGTTCAGGAGTACAAGCGAATCTGGGAGGTCTTCTTCACACAGGAGAATGACCAGGCACAGGAGTAGGTCCAAGCAATCAGGAAGATCCAGAAGCTCATCTAAGCTTGGGAGTCTGACTAAAAGAAGGAGTACATCCAAGCTATCAGGCAGATCTGGAAGCTCATTGAGGAGAAGGAGTATGAGTGGACGCAGGAGTTGGTCTAGGCAACAGGGTCGGTATGAGAGCTATAAAAGGTCAAAGGGCGGAATTAGACACAAAAGTAGGTCTGGGAGCACAAGCAAATATAGGTGGTCGTCTTCACAGAGCAGCATGACAAGACAGAGGAGTTGGTCCAGGCAATCCAGAAGACCCAGAAGCTCATCTAAGCACAAGAGCCTGACTAAAAGCAGGAGTGCATCTAAGCTATCAGGTAGATCTGGGACTTCTTTGAAGAGAAGGAGTATCAGTGGAAGAAGGAGTGGGTCTAGGCAGAGGAGTAGCTCTGGGCGAAAATTAAGGGGAATTAGACACAAAAGTAGGTCTGGGAGTACAAGCAAATCTAGGTGGTCGTCTTCACAGAGCAGCATGACAAGAGAGAGGAGTTGGTCCAGGCAATCACAAAGATCCAGAAGCTCATCTAAGCACAGGAGTCTGACTAAAAGCAGAAGTACATCTAAGCAATCAGGTAGATCTGGAAGCTCATTGAAGAGAAGAAGCATGAGTGGACGCAGGAGTTGGTCTAGGCAAAGTGGTAGGTCTGGGAGCAAATTAAGGATAAAGGGCAGAATAAGACACAAAATTCAGTCTCGAAGTACCAGCCAAACTAGGAGGTCTTCTTCACACAGGGGAATGACTTCACAAAGGTGTGGGTCAAGACAATCAAGGACATCCCGGAGCTCATCTAAGTCCAAGCGTGTGATTAAACGGAGGAGTACATCTCAGCAATCAGGTAGATCTGGAAGCTCATTAAAGCAAAGGAGTAGGACTGGCTCCAAGAGTGGGCCTAAGCAAAGGGATAGACATAAAAGTCGGTCTAAAAGTATAAGCAAGTCCACGAGGTCTTCACAGAGGAGTATGACTAGATGCAAGAGTGGGTCTAGTCAATCAAGAATATTCAGGAGCTGATCTACATGCAAGAGTCTGTCTAAAGGCAGGAGTAACATACAGAAGCATAATTTCAATAAAAAAAATCACATCTCAAAACAGCAATGAGTCAAGTAAAAGTTGAAGTTTAATGGATGAGAGTGAGTCAAAAGAGTGCAAAAATTCGAGCAATACGAGTAATTCTACAAAAGAGACTGCATAATGGGAAAGCCAAAAATGAAGCATTTCCTGTTCATCAAAAGGATGTACTTTGTCTGCAAAGAGGTATCCATAGCCTGAAGAAAGTAGCTATTCAAGCCAGAAAATTGTTTGTAATTAGAGAAGTGCAATGGCTATAGGCACAGAATTGGACAAGATCAAAACCAGGATCATGAACACTTCACTTAAGGTACCTATAATAATCATATGTAGTCTTGTCAGTGCAAACATGCAAAATATGTTGGAAGAATTTTAATGTGTAACTTTGTATAAAACTTTAATCATTACAAGTGTCTTTTCTACATGGCAAGCATTCAGCAGAATGACATCAGTTAGTTTGTTGATAAAGGTTATAAATCTTGCATCAAAATAAACAATTGATATCGTATTGTTATGTTGTGCACTGCAGTACTTGCACTGCATATGGACATGCATATTCTTCTGGGAAATTCCTACAAATACCTTTGCTAAATAGAAGGCATTCTTGAAAATTTAATCCGTTTGTAGGAAAGGTCTAGACCTGACTATAGATATTCAAATCTCAATTTTATTACTTTATTGGCTTTGAGAGATTTATGGTGTAGGATAAATTTTCGAGTGGTTTGGACCTATTTAACAGTGTCCTTGACGTTTGACATTGTTAAAGCTTTCATATACTCTTTAGCACGTTCTTCCTGTTCTTCCTTGAACTTGCCAAAAGCAAGCAGATGGCCAAATTTAATCTGCTCAATGGCTGTAGCTACTGCCGACAGTAAATATGAACAATTGTAGTGAAGAATGCAGATAAGCCCTATCAAGGTAACTTGTCCCAGTTCAACAGCTTTCCTCTGTTTGGTTGAGCAACCTATTCATACCAAGGAAAGCTGTTGACTCAGTGGGAATTCATAGGAATTGATAGATGTCAAAGGATTTATACGAATGTATGATACACTCACTGAATTTAGAATTCTTCTACGTTGTGTCTTTAATTTTCTTTGCTTTGAAAATCATTTTTTTTGCAGTAATTGACATGTTTAGAACTGGATTCTGCGTGATTAAATTCAGAGTGATTTTTGGGCAGGGCCACAATTAAATGTAACAGAGGTAAATTTGAATTGACAACACTATGTGTACTGCAAACACGTATAAACCTAATTCGGTATAGGTAGATTGTTCTAATTGATTCAGTGGCAGTAATTTGTTCTGTTTTTGTCAACTTACATTTGCGTTCTGTAAAGTGTTTCAATTGACTATTCCACTGTTTGTATCAGGCAAATGTATCATGCTAAATTTCATGATTTCTTCACGTGGCATACATAAGACACCCGTAAATTCGTAAGGTTAAGCATCAGACATTAAGGCTAAAATAGCTGGAAAGACGCCGTAGGCAGCACACACACACACGCATCCCCCCCCCCCCACATCTGCGTGATACTCTAATCTCCAATTGAGGACAGCAAATTACTAAAGTTCTAGAACTAGAACTAAAACATGCTATATCTACTATCAGCGGTTATAAGTCTGACAAAGTTTGGTTAGTATACCCCTGAATTGGAGCCTAGAGATCTTGTTCTGTATAATAAATTGACCACACCAACTCCCACAAAAAAGTACTGTTGTTTTGCATTGAACCCGAAAAAAATTTCCTTCATAAAAACTACTAAAAATACCTCAAAAATTTATTTTTGAATGGCATCCATAAAACTCCTATTTCATAAAATATTTGATAGTAAACTTATTAATGCTTATTTATATGCCCCTACCAAATTATGTAAAAGTTTTTGGTTGTTCTCCAATGCACAATAAATAAGTTAAAATATAAGATTTTTTATAAAATATCCCTTATTTATTAGTAGTCATTATGGAGAAAAATTTTGAGGATTCCATAGAAACCACCATACTTTTTTGTGAGAGTTGGTATGGTCATGCAACATAGTGTTAAACCCCACTCCAAAACTCTATGTGCGCAATGGATTTCTTCTTAATGGAGTAGAGGTTACACGAGGTTTTATAAATGCTGAATAGGCTTGTTTTCCATACTCAGGTTCGTGTTGTTGTCTATTGTCCAACAATCTTCATAAGGACCTGTAGAGATCAGAAGTAACACCTTCGCTTGACTGTTATGGCAATAGGTTTATTGTTGTCCAGTTACATCTCCATCATCAGCACGGTACCATGCATTGGTAAGCCAGTCTTCCTTACCATGACTGCTCTGCTTAGCTGTGCTCTCTAGCTCGGTCACACCCCAACTGTTGTTCATAGGCTGTAGACAGCCCCTTTTATACTCTTAGTTTGTACTTCCCCAACCCCAAAATAGTTGTTTTCCACCTGTTTGTGCCAGTGTAAACTGTTCCTATCTAGATATAAGCAGTTATCACTAGTTTGACCCAGATAAAACTAGTCCGATCTAAATATTTGCAAACATTTTGGAAATCCCAATTCTAAATGTTACCATCAGCTAGCACCCTCTAGCTGTAATTTTATAACACTTTTTATGCATTTGAGCTTCCTGTTTATAACTTCCTGTTGTATTTGATTAACCTTTATGACAAAATCAACAACTTCAATGGAATAATTATATTCACCAGAATCTGTACCAAATAAGCACTCTTATGCTGTGCTTTACCAGCCCTACTTGTTTTTTTGTTTACCAGTCCTACTTGTTTTTCTGTTTACCAGTCCTGCTTGTTGGACCTGCGCCAACTTTATCAGTGTGTAATCTTATCCATTTCTCAGTTGTTTATTGTGTTGAATGGATGCTTGCTAGTTATGTCGGTGTACTTGCCAGTCCTGTATATTATACATACCCATTGTTAACCCTCATTGTTAACCACATATTGTCTTTCCTTACACTATTACATACAAAAGTTCTATGACTGATTTCTCTGTTGAGGGGACAGAAAAACAGGCATGAACTTTACAATAGCCAGGCATCTAATATTGAAATTACAGTGAAACCTCATTATAACGACACCATCTGTCCCCTGAAATTGTGTCAATTTGCTGAATATGTCAGATAAATGAATCACATAACATAGAAAATGTACTTTTTGTTCTTTAAAATGTGTGTCGTTAAGTGAATATGTCGAATATCTGAGATTCATTGTAATGAGTTTTGACTGTATTATAAAACCATGACCTCTAGGTTCCAATTCAGTGGTATAGTATAGCGAACAGCTTTCCTCAGTGCACTCTGGATGCAATGCACCTAAAGTGCACTGAGGAAAGCTGTTCACTCAGTCTGTAGCTTGACATGGGAAGGGTTAAACACTGTACATACTTAAGTATATTCGTTATTGATCTCAGCCTTGTCTAAGCCTGATGCAATGTTGCTGCTAGCCGCAATGTACTGTTGTCTTCAAATATATAGCCGCAACATTGCGGCAATATATGGCCACAGGGCCTTGTTCCAGCAATGTTGCAGCAATGTTGCTGCTTGCTGTAGTGTAGCCGCAACATTTCGGGCCGGCAGACCTCATTTGCATAAAAAATACTATGCAGCAACATTGCAGCAATGTTGCGGCAGTATTGCGGCACTGTTGCTGCTAGCCGTAGTGTAGCCGCAACATTACGGCAATATCGCCGTATGCGGGGACCATCACGGCAGACCTCATTTGCATGATAAAAAAATACGATGCAGCAATGTTGCGGCAGTGTTGCAGCAATGCATCACGGCAGGGCTACTTTTTCGGTACGGGTGGTGTTAATTTAGGAGAGTACTGCATTCTGATAAAATATATTGTTATACCAGTATTGAGATGGCTAAAGGGGCATGCTGTTTCAAGAGGGTAAGTCAGTTAGTGAATTATCACTAATCTCACCCGAGGCCCTCATATAAAAGTACAGATATGACATTCACAATGCAAAATATTGCTACAACAATCAAACACTATAGGTAACACGCTAATTACATGTACATAATATAGCAACTAAAACACTCAGGTACATATTATGAACATATACTAACAAAATCAGCATGCCTTGTTGACAATGAAGAACTTTAATGAAGATCCTGTTTGAACTGAAGTTTGCCTTTCTTTTACTTTTATTATTGGTTAAATTGCAATGTTTCTGTTAAGATCTACAAGTGTGCCTCATTGAATGGTCCAAGATTGTAAGCTTAATATGTGCAAAAGTGAACATGTTTATACATCTCACCTGGCCCTTGTTGTGCATATCCCTATCAGTTATTCCATGAAAATTCTTATTTTCGATGCTGCACAAATCAGTGGTCAGCATTGGGCGGTTACCAGTGGTGGTCAGTGGTGCCGGCGGGAGTGGGCGGTTACCGGCAGGAGAGACTAGTGAAAGGCAGCTCTCCCGCCGACAACCGCCCACTCCCGCCTAAACCCGCCGAGCCCACAGAGGCTGCCACTGGCCTCCGCGGGTGCTGGCGGGAGTGGGCGGTTATCGGCGGTACCACCGCCGAGTCCCGCTGAGACCCGCTGGGACCCGCCGAAAACCGCTGGCTCCCGCCGAAATGTGCCAAAACCCGCCGAGACATTATACTAGTGAAAGTGATGTGCAAATGGAAGCTGTTGTATGCAATGACCCAATATGTTCCATAACAAACATTTATACACAGCTACTATGTTGATATAAAATTATAAAACTCGTGTGCAAAACTAACTTATCTATTTTTTATATTAGGGTTTAAAAATATTTATACTTTGAATAAACATCTGTAGCCAATATTAAAGTGTTTGGTAGTATATTAGGCTTAGTATAAAGTCTTTTATTTGCTTGGTAGGGCTTTGCAACCAAACGCTAATTATATCACACTTATTTGAAGGAGGGTTTGAAATATCAAGACTGTGGGGGGTAGGAAGGTAAAAATACACGAGTAGAATGAGTACAACATATGTTTGTCCTGTGTTTTTCTGTCTTTACTTATGATAATGGACACTGATTAACATCAATTGCCTCCCTGCTTTGAGGTCGAGACCGTGCAAATTATTCTGTGCAAAGTTTTTTGTGTTGCATTTTTGCTTAAAACATCAATCAATCAATAAAAATAAACAACCAATCGGTAAGTCAATCAATCAATGGTTTGACAATGCAGGCTATGTTTATTGGAACTTTTATAGTTTGTAACACTTTTTAAAAGTAAAATATCTTAAAACAAAAACGTTTTTAAATTTTTGATTTAGGTGCAAAAGGTCAAGTATATCGGGACATGACAAACTGATGATTTTAGAATTCTTTTACATCTTGCACCAACGTATTGTAAACTTCCATTTCTTTAGTTTCATTGGTATAGTTCTGAGACGACTTTGGGTTTTGGATTTGTGAGGTAAACGTAAGTGGGAACCAGTTGCAGGAAAAGACAGGTGCATTATTGTAATGACCGACAGTGGTATTACTCTGACGCAGATGGCATACTACCATTGCAATATATCATAGAGAGCGTTTTTACTAAGATAGATGATATGCAATTATAGTCTTTGAATGAGGTCCATGCATGGGTCTATCGACCTGTCCTCACCAATATACACCGACACCGAAGGCCGAGGTGCATATTGTTGTGGATATGTCAATAGACGCAGTTATTCGAAGACTTTAACTGTTTTGTCATATGCATCTGTGCAAGTATTAGTGTCAAAGATTCAAGATCAATATAGCACTGATACTTATCAAATTATCCAAAAGATGTCATCTACCATATTCCAAGTGAATCAAGTGGGCGCTACTCAACAGTGTATTCAATCGTGGAATGTAATTGGCTGAAAGTTGCTGATGATGCATTAAGTCACGTTTGCATCGCTCAAGAGGTCTCGACCGGCCGAACGAGAGGTCCAGAGACCTTAAGACAGCAAAAGCAGTGGATCCACATGTATATAGCATGGCAAGTGATGGTGCCTTGACCAACAGGAGAAATAGAAATAGTCTACTCATATGACAACGATCGTTATTGCCTGATGTCGACTGGCTTTAAAGATATGTCCATAGGAAAAAATACTTGACTGAGCTGTGCCAATGTCACTGCTATTTATGCTCAAGTGTAATTCATTAAAAAAATATAACATATAAGTTTTTGTGGCAATGTTGTCGCCGATGTGCTGCTGTTTATCCCATCTGTATAATTCAATAAAATATATGTAACATGTCTCTGTATGTCTTTTATCACAAAAAAGCATAGAAAATACAATAAAATAAAAACCAGGTGAACAAAGTAAGAATTAGGGGTCTCTAGGGGTGGCCCTCCATAATATCAAAACAATCGAGCAAGCGGTTTTGGAGAAGATGATCTTATAAGGATTTCCTTAAGAAAAAAAAAACAAACAAACGCCAATACCCGCCCTGGCCATGTGGGTAAAACGCCATCTGATCCATTTGCATTTCTACTGTATTGAAAAGAAATAAAAGACCCTGGATTTGTAATGATGAACATGTGAAAAGACGGAATTCCAGAGATATTGCGCTTTACACACTATACACATGATCTGTTTATTTTCTTTTTATAGATAAAAAAGTGTTTATGATATGCTGCTGTTTCCGTGTAATGACAGAAATGTGGCCGATCCTTAAAACAAAACAAAACCAAAAAAAAAAAAAAAAAAAAAACGGAAAAACAAAAAAACAAAAAAAGGAAATAAACGGAAAAAACACATAAAAAATACCCAAAACAAAACAAAACAAAACAAAAAAAAACAAAAAAAAAAAAACAACAACAAAAAAAACAAAAAAAACAAAAGAAAAAAACAAAAGAAAAAAAACAAAACAAAACAAAAAAAAACAAAAAAACAAAAACAAAAACAAAAACAAAAACAAAACAAAACAAAACACCCCCCAAAACCAAGTTGCTACATAAAAAGAGTTGCCATAATAAATTAGAAAATTTTCCCATTACTGTTACAGGATAGAACATTAAATAAAATGATGATATTAAATTATATGGCATTGTCTATTGTAAGTCACTAGATCTGCATGAAATATTGTATTTGGAAAGAAGTAACCCTTATCAACAGTTTGAGCAATTGTGGATGACATGTAAACGAATATTCTGTCTGCAGAACTCGTTAGAAATTATACATGCATTCACGCTTATATCAATTGATCCAGGGTAATACAATATATTACATTCAAAACTAATATCATACTACATGTGGGATGGATAGGCATTTTCAAAGAAACGATATTACATGTTCAAAATTAATATCAGCCTACATTTGGGGTGGACAAGCATTTTATTGTAAACGAAAATCAATAAATAATAACAGGTCATCAGCAGGAAGCATTTAAACACGATTTTCAGCCTTTAATTCCGCCTCATGATTTATGTGAAAGCAGATGCTTGCCTTCGACTTAAAAATGATAAGACAACGCATGTACATGTATAAAAGGTAGGGACTGCATACATCAGCAAAAACATGCTTACATACTAATAACAAATTCTTGTTAATTGAAGCAGGACTTGAAGATTTTTTATAAGAACTAGTATATGGACAAGTGTAAGTTGAAATAGCAAAATTTGAATTCAAACGCACTGTGGGACAAGTACTTTAAATTTACAATTTTCTCTTCTGGAAAATATATATACATGTAAATAGACCTGAGAACACAAAGCTACTGGCGCAGAATGAATGCTCTCAAACCCAAATGGCCATGCAGGTGTCACAAATTGATTTGATCTCGCCCATGTACTGAAAAAAGAACAGTAAAACTCTGTACTCAGATTGACTGTTCTACTAAAATTGAAACAATGTGTTGTTAAATAACTGGCACAGGCAAAGCCTAGGAGAAAGAAAAACATGAAAAATAAAAATAAAAAAAAATAAAAAAAATAAAAAGATAAATTAAAAAACAAAACAAAACAAAACAAATCGAAAAAAAATCTTCCTCCGTTCTGCCTGAATGAACTCAGACATTAATAACATAATGTGAACAGGTGTGTCAACTGTGATCCCTTGGAGAAACTATGCATTTACGTGTTGTCTCGTTATTCTTTTATTTAAAATCATAGCTGCTGACTGTGTATACTAGCAAAGAAGACAATACAAGTGTCTTTATACTTAATTTTGTGGATACATAAAGGACAAACAAATTTTCAATTTGGAATTAAAAATGAACTCAAATGTCTTGCACACTGTGCGGCACCGAGCCAGCTGTCCCGAATCGCCAACGGCTACGGCTAAGCTCCAGACAATGTCATGTGCACATCTTATGTTTTGTTTTTTATCCGATTTTTATTTTCCAGAATGGCACAACTCGGGACAATTTGGGAAAATTAATACATCTGAAAAATTTGTACTTGTAGTAGTAGAACATATGTTTACATTGTCATTGTGTCTTATCTAAACTGAGCCATTGTGGGCCGGGGAAACCCATATGGGAGCTTGAGCAAAGTCAGATAGCAATTCTCTCTGCCAATATGATGACAAGTTTATATGATCCTGAACGTCGCCTTCAATCCAGTCCGATATTCATCGGGCACAAGATATTGTTTTGGATTCGATTAACGACTTCTCTTAAATTTAGTCTCGACGCATTGCTTGGCACACATGACAAAAGAAGATGAACCAACTCCACGTAAAAGGCCTCGACCTTTACTGGCACTATTTTAATCCATTTCCGTTAGGTTTGTTCAAAAACAATGTAATAAAAGTTGGTTTCTCAGATAGGTCACTCCTCAGCCATCACGTAACCAGCTTCGGTTTTGCATTGTTTGATTCATCAGAAAGTCAAGCAGCGTAGACATACAACCAGGGAATACAATTTACTGCCATGTTAAGCAAGTGTTGAATATACATGTTGCCCCCCGAGACCGAGTGCTGTATGGATAAATTAACAACATGAAAATGGCTTCACTATGAAGCAATGGGGTTTATTTCTTTGCATTCAGAATTTGTGGTGTGGCAGTGCTTTCTCAACAAACACAAATGCTCAGTCGATATATTGAGAACTTGTCTGAAATGATGCAGGCGAAGTATGTAGATGGTGAATTAAATATACTTTTATTGATCTTAGGAATAAAAGGCATCTGCCTGCTACCATCTGTACTGCGTTATATATACTTGGAAAGTATATTTACATGTACCCGTTCGTTGCTAATGTTGGACTCACAGACAATATTTTCTGTTATCCTCTCGTGTGGTGGAAAACAACATAACTCATGTCAAAATAAAGTGAAATCAGCATGTTATGAGCACAGCAGAGCATGTAATTGCACCACTGAAGTAAAACATTGTTTATATGTATCACAAAAAAGTTCAAACTTGTTCAACTTCGATTCCATTGGCAGGATTTTGTTAATTGGCGTAACTACCTATATTGGTCTAAAGTGTGAATACCCCTCGATACTTGTAAACCCAACAAGGTTTTCAAAACAAATCATAAATCACTTTTTATTTGTTTTGATAAGATCGATAATTGTCCTGTTGGTCACATAAAGATTCGAGAATAAGCCACGTTAGTATGGACAAACTTTGTCCCGGTGTATTTTATCCCAAAACGTACTGATTCTATTATCGACATATATTTATTAGCAAATGTTTAAGTGCAAAAGTATTAATTTATATATGCTAATAACTTTCTTCTACAGAACTCTCTTTTATATCCCTACATTATACCCACAGACATTTAACAGTAAAAAGCGAAGGTAGATGTTACAAGTCCGTCTTTTGACCAGACAAAATTCAGACAATTGCAAATCTATGAGCGGCTGCCGTGTAACACTTATCTGTCTAAAGGATCCACGACAGAGTTGTAGCTACCATGAAAAAAAATCGTCAATATAATCACTCACTCAATGGACCTTTAATTGGTTGCACAATGCAATCTTGTATTACGACATCTCTCTCTCTCTCTCTCTCTCTCTCTCTCTCTCTCTCTCTATATATATATATATATATATATATATATATATGCATATATGTGATGTAAACAGGTCTGTTAAATGCAACGTTTTAAACATTGATTGTACTCATAAATGACGAAAAAAATAGGAAATTTCATCAAAAAACGTCAAAATCGGCAGGTTTTTTTGTAATTTTTTTATTGACAACAGAAAATTATAATGTTCATGAATACCATGGTTTTGTACATTATCTGAATCTACCTTGATTGGGCACATATATATATATATATATATATATATATATATATATATATATATATATATATATATATATATATATATATGTGCATATATGTGATGTAAACAGGTCTGTTTAATGCAACGTTTCATACATTGATTGTACTCTTAAATGACGAAAAAAATTAGGAAATTTCATCCAAAAATGTCAATATCGGCAGTTTTTTTTGTAATTTTTTTTTATTGACAACAAAAAATTATAATGTTCATAAATACACTGGTTTTGTACATTATATGAATCTGTCAATGATTCAACATTCAACAATAGAACTAAGTATACATTAATTTTAATCTCTCCCCAAACCTATCACCATCCATTTCTTCTGTGAATATTCAATTTATCGTAATTTTTAGCTATCAAAAAATCAATATGTTCGATATTTTCCGTTTTCTTTTAAAAAATTCCAATATGAGGTTTACTGTTCATGTGGTGACATTGGTATCAACACATTTTCCCTACTATACAGCAGAGAGAGCAGATAGAGTTTTAAGGTCACGCTGGGCAGTCTGCGCGAATGGCCATTCTGCAGCTCGGGTGAAATCCAAATTTTTGCAAGATCTGTGAGGGTGCCAGACTACGGTACATACTTTGCCAGTTGAGGAGTTACAATCTGAAGCCTCATTTTTGATACTAACTGGAGCAAGTTGCTACGCGGGGAGCCAAATGTTGTTGAAGCCATGGACAGCATGAGGTCCACATGAGTGCCATTAGGGAAGACATGTCAGTGCTGACCATTGGGCTGTGACCACAGAGGCATGACTGTATGCATTGTAGCCAGCTAGCCTACACTGAACTGTGTTGCACGATATGGGTCAAAACAGCTGGGACTTGGTCTTTTTCTAGCTTTGCTTCAAGGTGGATGTAGTCGGAGAAAAGGAAAAGACTTCAAGTTCTTCCCTGTCACCGCAGGTACAGATTGATCACAAAAGGGTCAGACAGTTGGTGGCAGTGGACAGTGAAAGTCAGATCTTAACTAGCCAAGCATTGTGAAAGAGGGTGACCTGTTGGACCCCCACAAAACAAAAACATGGATACACTGGATAAGAAAATGACTGCCATGTTTGAGGCTATGAAGCAGGACATGAAAGACCTTATTCGAGAAGAAGGGGGGGGGGGGTGTTTCCCAGATCTGGTCAAAACTATTGTCTCCACTTTAGAGGCCAGGATACAGAAACTGGAAGATGAAATTAGAGCCTTACATCAAGAGCTACAAGAGGTGAAGCTGCGAGTCATTGAAAATATGCAACACACACGAAAAGGCGGTATAAGGGTCTTTGGTTTAAAGGAAAATGGCTCTGGGGGAACTGTGCTAGATTAGTGGCAGAGTTGTGCCAAAAGAAACTAAAGGTGCAGGTGATGGAGGACGACATAAAGGTGGCCCACTGGTTGGAAACTTCCAAATCAGATGGGTGCCCAAGACTCATAATAGGGAAATTTAAATTCTGAGACACCAAAATGAATGTCATCAAGGCAAGACGTGCGCTGAAGGGATCACGCGTCATGATAACAGATGACCTGTGCAGGGAAATGTTTCAAGTCTATAACAGAGTCCGGAATGATGATAGAATTAAAGAGTGTTGGTCACTGAATGACAAAGCGTGTGCCAGAAACATAGGAGATAGAGTGGTTCGAGTCCACTATGGCCAATCTTTGGACGATATTTTCCATCAGCAACGATGTTAAAAGAGGCTTCCGTCCCATTATCAGTCCTTGCCTTCAGATGGCGGATGAACGGTTATATGTATACATGTGATTAACCCTTGAACTGGCTACTACATCATACATGGTGCTAACTGGCTATTATATGTATACATGGTGTTATTTCCTTAACTTACCACTATAGGTATACATAAAGTTAAATCCTGATCTGACTAGGATATGTATACATGCAGACAGATCCCGAACGGACTATTATATCTTATATGTACATGTCTGACATGAACTTTCTATCATGTGTTTATGAACTGACGATTATATGTGCATGTATGCATGCAGTGTACACCTGAACAGACTGTTATTTGCATACTTGCAGTTGAACCCTGAACTGACTATTTTAGTATACATGTATGCTTTGAAGCTGCTGATGTCACAGATCAGTGATAAAGCTTGTTATAAATGTTCATATGTATGAAGCAAGTTACTGAGACAAGACAAATTGTAGAAACCAATATACTGTGAATTCATTTAGTTTCATTGAGTTTTGATTTTCGTTTGGTTAGCTGATGCTTAAGGGCTGCTGAGGTAAGAACCCGGTGAAGAAGTCTTTTAGAATGGTATGGACAGGAGTTGTAACAAAACAGTGAATTCGGAGTTTCAGTGAGAAGTCCAAAATGTGAAAGCTGCCAAAGTTGGTGCCCGTGGGGATGAGTGTACCTGCAGTACCTTAAGATATGTTATTTGTCACTGAGTTGACATCATTGTGTAAGGCGGAATTTGGTCTCTTGTCTGAAAACGCAATTTTGGGTGCTTGTTTCACATCATACAGGTGCTTCACAACTTGGGAGAAACTTTGATCTTTCCTCATCTGTGCTGTGTGTGAATGTATGTGTGTATATGTATGTATGTGTATGTGTGGAGAGACTTGTTTAGGGGACCACTGTGAGGGGGGACCGCCTGCCTTTTCAGACCACGTTTGCCATGTCCCTTTTGCCGTCTTTCCTGAGTTGCTGCACCTCTAGTGGGAGACCGCCTGCCTTGTGTGACCGCTTTTTGGCCTGCTCTGGGGGTGGTGTCTCGGGGCGGGTTTTGCTGTGTGTATGTATATATGTATGTACATGTATGTATATATGTATATGTATGTGGATGCATATATGAGAACCATTATAACATGGAGTTGTTTCATTCTCTTTGTGTTTCAAGTTATTTATGGACAGCAGCATCTATGAACATACAGGCCACTAAGGAAATTGCACCTCTAGAACTGTGAAATATTCCAAGCATTAGTTCATAAATTACTGGATATGTAAATTATTGACGGAGATTTGCAGTGAACTACGTCTGGCAGACTCACATATTTGGTATACTGTACAAACAGTTTTATGTGGTGTCTCCTGTTTTTTTTTTTGAGAATTTAAAGAAGCTTGAATTGAAAAATGTAAATTTCTTTATTTAGTTTGTCAACTTATCCTAGGGATAGATTTGAGGTGAGGTACATGTGCAGAAGAACTGAAAGCATATTCTGCCTTTTCCCTGTTGTCCGTCATTTCCCTTTTGTTTCGACAATCATCGGCTGCTTTATGCACAATTTGATGTGTCTTGAAGGACAAAGGCATAAACATATTTTAATATCAGGTATGAAAATGTATTATTCTTGGATGTAAGATTGTTTTTTTTTTCTCTTTATTTATTCATCTTTCTTTTTATCTATATTATATTGAATACCGGGTTATGCACGTAGTGCACATCAAGTTTGACATTATGGAGGTGTTACGGTGTTATTTCAAGAATCTTTTATCTGGCAACAGCTGTTTGAATGAAACCTGTCATTTTCAAGGCTTTGGAGTCTGTGTACTTCAAATATCTACTGGGAAAACATGTAATTTGCAGTATGGTACAATGATGAAGTAGAGACTTCATGGCAGCTTTCTTTCTTTCTTTGTTTTTTTTTCTTTGTGTTTTTTTTTGGGGGGGGGTTACTATTGAGCGCTGTACATATATTATTCTTGGATGTAAGATTAAGTACACGAGCAGTGTCGTTTTACTGCGAGTCGTGGCAGGTGCAGTTATTTCTTAAAAAGTAGTAAGGAAAAGACCCTGGTAAAAGTAAGAATAAGTACACGAGAAGTGACGTTTTACTGTCAGTCGTGGCAGGTGCAGTTTTTTCTTAAATAATATTAGGGAAATGTCCCTTGCAAAAGTAGTAGCCAAGTTGCTCCAGTAACAACGCTGCAGGCATACTCTGCTTTATCTGGCGGTTCTTGTGGGAGCGGTGAGGATATAATAGGAGGGAGTTCCATTTTGTCATTTTGTAGTAATTCTGGATCTACACCATGTCAGTGCAAATTTCATAAATGGCTCAGTTTGTAGTAATTTGGTCAGTCTTTTGCTGAAAATGATTGTTACCTATAATCATCAAGGTGCAGGTCTGCTGCAGTGGGCTGGACTCTGGGCACCTTGCCTGGACCCAGTGTGGGCCAAGTGCTGTCAATGCTCTTGACCTTCAGTTTTTTTTTAACACTCAGAATTGTTTTGCTCATTCTACTGAGACTTGAGCTGCAACAGATATACAGGGATAGGTCTGGTCAGTGTGTATGTGTGAAGGTGGCAAATCATTTACATAAATTATAAATGCATGTACATGTATTTATATTAAGATGGTATTCTACTATTGTGATATTCATGCTGAAATCTTAATGTAACGAGTATATGATTTAAACATGGATTCAGGTACAGAAATATTGGCATTTAATGTAAGGGGACTCAGGGATACAAAAAGAAGGAGAGAAAGTTTTCATTATTTACATAAAAAAAGATGCCAAGATCATATTCATACAAGAGGCCCAAGGTACAAAAGATAAAGAGAATCAGTGGAGAGCAGAGTGGGATTATAATATATTGTTTTCTCATTGTACTAAAGAAGTGCGAGGTGTGTGTATTATGTTTAAACCAAAGCTTGGCTTGGAAATTCATTCAATTTATAGTGTTGACAATGGAAGGTATGTTATTATAGAGGTGACTGTAGGTAATACCAGATTGACTATGGCAAGTATATATGCACCTAATGAAGACCAGCAAGAATTTGTTGACAATTTGATAAGAATCATTGAGAGCATACCAAATGATAACCGTATCATTGGAGGCGATTTAATTTAGTTTTAAATTTGGAAAAGGATAAAAAGTGTGGCCGAAATCGGACGCACACAAAGGACCAAACAGTCATCCATTCGAGGATGGAAGGCACAAGATATAGTAGATATCTGGAGAGTTAACAACCCTCTAATATTTAAATTTACCTGGCATGTAAACAGACCCAATCTAATCTTTTGCAGGCTTGATTTTTTTCTTGTGTCCGTTGGACTCTCAAGTTTTATTCAGTCTTGTGATATATAACAAGGGTACCAATCAGATCATTTTATGCTCACAGTAGCATTACTGACAGATAGCTCTCCCCGTGGTCTTGGCTACTGGAAATGTAACTGTTCACTGCTAAATTATCATGAGTATGTAACTACAATAAAACACGTAATACTAGAGACAATAGAGGTTAATAATGAGGCTAACCAAGCACTGTTGTGGGAAACAATAAAATGTCAAAGGGGGGGGGGGGGCAAAAATCAAATATGCATCACGCAAAAAAAAACTGACACGAAATGAAATAAAAGAATTAGAAAATAAGTTAGGTACCCTAGAAACTAAACTACAAGAAAATAATATACATGGAGATAACGATCTAACATAATAAAATTGAGGAAATAAAAAGTAAGCTGAATAAAGAGGTTGAATATAAAACTATTGGTGCACATGTTAGATGTAGGGCTAGATGGTATGAAGAGGGTAAAAAGTCAAATAAATATTTGTTGAATTTACAAAGGCATTATAACAACAGAACAATAGGGCAGCTGAGACTACCCAATGGCCAAGTAACAAGTGACCAAAAAAAAAAGTCAGGAAGCAACCTTTTATCAACGGCTTTATTCCACTAAGAGCCCACCAGAAATTAATATGAAAAATATATTGCAGGACACAGACCAAGAACTAAAATTATATGAGGGAGAACAAGAGAGTTGTAAAGGTCCCATAACACTAGAAGAATTGCAAAATGTAATAAAAACGTGTAAAAACAAAAAAAGTCCAGGAACGGATGGGTTACCCATTGAATTTTATAAGATGTTGTGGCTATATATAAAAGAAGTATTCATGGACGCTATACAGTTTGCACACCAAAAGGTACAACTATCAATTTCTCAAAAACGAGGAATCATAACGCTGTTACCAAAAAAGGACAAAGATCCTTCTTAACACTGATGATAAACTGATTTCAAAATGTATTGCACAAAGATTAAAAAATGTGTTAATAACGATCATTGAAAGTGACCAGACAGGTTTTATGAAAAACAGATATATAGGGAAAAATATCATGAGATTTTAAGAATTATTAGAATACACAGACATGGAAAATATTTCAGCATTGGCAGTCTTCATAGATTTTGAAAAAGCATTTGATTTGTTGGAATGGAAGTTTATGGATTCAGCATTGCAATTTTTGGGGTTTGGACAGTCATTACGCCAATGAATCAAAACCTTATACAACAATATTACAAGTCAAGTTACAAATAGCGGGTGGGCAACAGAACCATTTGAAATTTCCAGAGGAGTACGCCAAGGTTGCCATCTTTCACCATATATCTTTATCTTATGTGCAGAAATTTCAGCCATACGTATTAGACAAATTCAAAGTATAGAGGGAATTGCAGTAGGAGAAACAGAATTTAAGATTAGTCACTATGCAGGTGACACTTGTTTAACAATCATGGCAACAAAAGGGAGCCTTACAGAAGTAATCCGTGTGTTTGAACATTTCGAAACATATTCAGGTCTAAAAGTTAATTATGATAAAACGGAAATAATGCCCATAGGAAATATTAAAGGACAAAACTTTAAAATAGATTTGGGGAAAATTTGTAAATGGAATGATGGTCCTTGGTTTTATTGGGAATCAAAATAAGCCACAAAAAACACATTTATATATGATAATTGTAACCCCCTGATACAAAAAGTAAAAACACAACTCCATATATTCCCAGAGGATTATATCTCTGTATGGTAAAATTACAGTTATAAAAACTTTTGCATTATCTCAACTTATTTATATTATGTCTGTTATGGCAAGCCCACAGAAAGCCCGGTTTTGGAATGAAGCGGAGGAAAAGGACTTTTTTAACTTATAGAAAACATATTATATGAATTTGTATGGAATGGGCCGAATAAGGTAAAATTAAAAGAAATATACTTATACAATCTTATGAAAATGGAGAACGTAAGAAGACTCATATGTTATCACACAATCTGGCATTAAAACTATGTTGGGTGAAAAGGGTGGTTCAGCCAGGTGTTGACAGAAAATGGAAAAAGTTAATACATGTACAACTCCCTGGAATGGGTGATAATATATGGAAGTGTAATGTAGGGAAAAAAGATGTAGATTATGTATTCCATAAAGTTCACAGTTCTTTCTGGAAAGAAATTACAAAAATATGGTGAGATGTTAAATCTTTCTATCCTAATACTGGTGCGAGAGTTGAAAAACAAATTATTTGGTACAACTCTTTTATAAGGATTGAAGGCAAACCAATTTTCATGAAGAAATAGTATGAAAGTGGGGTTCACACAATAGTTGATTTGTTAAAGGAAGATGGATCATTTCTAGTCTTTGAGCAATTCTGTACAAAGTATCCAAATGTGAAAACAAACTTTTTAATTTTTCAAGGTCGATTACATGCTATACCAAACGACTGGAAACAACAGGTTCTGCAACCTAATTCCGGAGGCTATCAACAAGTGAGAATTCCAAGTATTTGATTGAGAAAATTTTTGAAACAGAAAAAGTGTCTAAGATGTTCGATTTAAATTTGTAAGGGAAAGTACCAAGGCCAGACCGTCTTCTACAAAAAAGGTGGATGGAAGATTTAAGGGTGAATCTTGAGGAAGAGTATCTACAGAATTGTTTTGCGCAGATTTACAAATGTTCTATATCATCAAATATAAGAGTCTTTCAGTATAAGTTTTTAAAGCGAATTATATTTACAAATAATAGACTCGGTAAAATGGGTATAAAGGAGAGTCCACTATGTACATTTTGTAATAAAGTTAGTGAGACCCTTGTTCATTTTTTCCATCATTGCAAAGTATCACAGGAATTTTGGGCTGAGGCCATCAACTGGTTGTCAGAATTATCAGGAATTAATGTAAATTTATCAAAAACTAAAATTTTGCAAGGATTAGAATTGATAAATAAAGTCGGGAGTTAAATGTATATATATACGTATGACCTAGAGACGAAAGTACCTTTACCCAATTTTGCTTTTTTTAAAAATTTAATTTCTTTATTCTTTTACCAGGGTCATTGGCTCAGTATGGCAATACTTGTATTCCGCCAGGTCCTGGATGATGTATGGCAAAACATCATAAATGACATAACATGGATTGATAAAAAAAAGAAAAAGAGAAAAGTGTTGTGGAACAAACACTTACAAACTGTGGTAAAACATAATAAAAAAGTCAAGTAAACAATTGACATAACTAGTCTACTTACATCATATTACTATGGAAAAACACAATTATCCCGTACATTTCAAAAAAGCAACACATTGATATATATATATATATATATATATATATATATATATATATATATATATATATATATATATATATATATATATATATGTGGGTGTGGGTGTGGGTGTGGGTGTGTGTATGTATGTGTGTAAAAGTCAGCCTTAACTTGCTGGGATACATTTTTGATATTAAGATCAAGATGAATGAGCTGAAGGAAGGGGATAGAACTTATGATACCAGTTTTTAAAGGAAGGAAGGGTTGGTTGAGATCTCAACAGGAGTGGAATGGAATTCCACACCATAGCACCCTTGACTGGTGTCTGTTTTTGTAGAGAACTGGTCGAGGCTGACTTTATGGCATGGTCAAGTAGATTAGTAACTAGGTCGAATTTGGAGCTGATATATTTGGGTACCTGGTCATGGAGGGGTTTGTACATGAACGTATTGGCATGGAACTTTCGCCGATCTTGTAGGAAATGGACTCTACTCATACAATGTAGGTTTGCAACTGGAGTATATTGGTCAGTTTTGCTGACAATGCGCAAGGCTTTGTTCTGAAGAATTTGGAATTTATGCTTGTGTTGACTTGCACAAAAATCCCAGTAAATGTCACCATAATCAAAATGCGGGAGAATCAAAGCTTTGTACAGAGTTAACAAAAATTTAGTATTCAGGTACCTCTAAGCCCTGCCAAGGACTGCCAGTCTGCTATTAGGCTATGGTCTATGTGATGAATATGGTTACAAAATGACAGGGTGCAGCCAAGTTTTACACCCAGGTATTTCAATACTTTTACAAGCTCAGTAGATTCATTAAGAATCTTGATTATCAAATCCTGTTTAGATGTAAGCCTTTTAGTGGTTCGAAAATTATGAACTTAGTCTTGCAGCATACACACTGAGCCGATTTACTTTGAACCAATCGGAGATAGTGGCAAGCCGCATATTCAGGATTCTCCCAATCTCACCTGGGTCATGGTACTATAAGGAAGGTCGTTAATGTAGAGTATAAATAGTAGAGGGCCAAGGATGGATCCCTGTGGGACCCCATAGGTAGGTGTACGGTGGTAAGACATGGATCCATCAATGACGGTATGTTGCATTCTATTTGTGAGGTAGGATTGAAACTAAAGATGTTCAGTGCCTTTGAAACCGGAACCTTCCAGCTTTTGAAGGAGAATGTCTTGGTTTATGGTATCGAAGGCTTTTTTCAGATCAAGGAAAAGGACACCACAGCATCTACCATTATCCATGTCATTTTGAACCTTGTCTAAAAATGACTTACCGCTGTTGCTGTCGAATGAGATTTACGAAAACCAGACTGATGGGGGATGGGATGGGGTGAATACGTTATTGACAGATAGAAACTCATAAAACTCATAGTGCACAGTTCTTTCTTATAATTTCATAGTGACAGGAAGCACCAAATGGGTCATTAGCAACTAACATCAGTCAAAGACTCATCTTTGTAGATTGGGGTAACACTGGCAGTTACCATTCAGGTGGGATGTCACCAGATTGTAAAGTGCTGTTGAATATATGAGTGAGTGGAGTTTGGAACTGAGAGATTACAGCATTAAGAAGGTGGGTACTTAGGGAATCAAGTCCCGTGGCCTTCCCATTTGGTAGTTTAGTGAATTGAAAATGTGTGAAGTCTGGTGACACAGATGAAAATTTAAAGCTGTAATTTGTCTTCTTTACAGGTGGGTTAAAAAAGGAAAAAGGTACTTTACTGGCAAGAGTATCTCCAATGCCGGCAAAAAAGTCATTATAAGAATTGGCCATTTCGGCAGCATCAAAGATCTCTCTATCCTCATTAACAAATGTAGTAGGGCCTTGGGAAATGTTAGCTGGAAAAATGTTTCTAATTCATATCCGTAGCTTCTTAGGGTTATGGGGATTATTTTGAATAGATTCTAAAATAAAATCCTTTTTTTCATTTCGTGACAATGTTGTTCCTACAATTACGGATCTTTTTGGCCTTGGCCCAGTCTTTCGGGTCAATCGGTATCTTCAGCCTTGGCTTTGAAATAGTCTCCTTCATTGCACATTGATCTAAGTTCATCAGTGACGTATGGGGGTTCCCTTTCACGAATTTTGATGTTAACAATAGGGGCATGTTTATCACATATTGGTAGTAACAAGCTAAAGAATTTGGTCCACGCTAATGAGATGTGGGTAAGATTTGAAACTTGACACCAACCCACCTTATTAAGGTCAGACTGGAAATCAGATGAAATGAAATGTCTGTAAGTGGTGGCTTTCACAATCTTGACTCGACCTTTCGGTCAACGACACTTACGTATAACATAGATCAGGCTGTGATCTCTCAGACAGATAATGACACCTGAACTGCTAATCATATGAGATTTGTTTGCGAAAATAAGATCTATAACCAATGCAGAATGTTCAGTTTTCCCAGTAAAGTCTTTGATAAAAGTTTCTGAATGTACCAAGACTCAAGAACAATGACTTTTATGCAGAGTTGTTTACTATGCAATTGACGTTAAAATCTCCAAAGATCAATATTTCTGCATCAGACGGAAAGGTTTCAACCTGTGTTCCCAGATGCCTTAAACTCATTCACAACTGTATCAGGGGGTTTGTTCAAACCACCGATGTATGTTGGCTTGGTATTTGGGAATTTAAACTTTAGCCATAAGGTTTCAAGACCAGAGTCATTGGCTTGATTCTTTGCGATATGTAGCTTCTCAAATGAGAATCTATTATTGGCCACGCACATAAGCCCCCCCCCCCTGCTTGACGACCTGACTATACAAATAAAGCCATTGATCAACAATTCTAAGTCAGACAAAGTGTCATTTAGCCAAGTCTCAGAAATGACTAATATGTCTAGAATTTACCAGGCAGAAGAAGCCTCAGCTGATCAAGTTTAGGAATAGCACTACAGATATTTAGGTGGCCAAATTTAACTTCTTTTTAAAATTTAATGCTGGACAATAGGTTGTATTAGGAAGTGGAATTTGAAAGGTCGTCATGGGTGTAGGAATTATTTGACGATGTAGACTCCGTAAACAAATGGGAGCAATCTGCAAATGGGAGGTCAGTCTTTTTACATTTTGGACATGACCGCGGGGCAGTACCAGTGGCTAAGTTTGAGTAGTCAGCTTTCAAATGCTAGCACATTTGCAGTGAAACCACCAGTCACAGAAATCACACTGGAACCCCCATTTGATTAGACTTTATTGGCGTGTCACATAATTTACAAGGGCATTTGATAGGACCAGGGTTTATTTGAATGACTCCAGCCATAAGAACAAACAGGTATGTCATCATTAACCTGGAAGTGTGTATCTTAGGGCCACATACGGAATAGAACATGCTGGAAAACTTTGCAGGTAGAATATCCAGCAAAGTTCACCTAAGTATCACTGCAATTATATGTACTGAAGTTCACTGCTGGTTAAAAAGGTCGAAGCACTATAAGGTAACCCAGTACTTGCACTGAAGACATGTAAAACAATACAACACGTCCTGGCAATGGTAGACATCAATGTTATTTTGCGAGTTGTTCCAGTAGGTATTGACCTGCATTCCAGGTGCGTCACGATGTGTGGCAGAAAAAAAATGCTCATAAATTCAATCCAATCGGTCAATACAAAAGATATGTATATTAACCCGTCAACAATATTGTATCTAAGCAAAGTCTTCCCTATTTCCATAAGAGGTTCCATAATCCAACTATATGCACGTCGAACAGAATTGTCTAATGTTTTGCTATCATATGAGTTACATTAACGAGCAATATGTACGAATTGGATTGACTTTGACCCAAATCTATGTGCAGCCACGAGTTGTATATAACGCAACAGTTAGACAGTTGTTGACGTGGCCGTGTGGCTATCAATCAACAATATATAATGTGTTCGTATGCAAGGTGTACGTGTATTATGGCAGTTGTAGAAAAACTGCCTATAAAAAGTAATAGAGGAAAAAGACACTGTTCAATTCATCCAAGCTAATCAATAGTCCGGTGAAAATGCTGCAGAATAGAAAATATTTATTGGGGGGTGGGGGTGGGGGTGGGGGGGTCAAGAGCATAGAAGAACCACGAACCACAAAATATCAGTCTATGCAAAGTTCATCTGGGGACTCTCAAATTATCTGGCGGGTCCAGGAGTCGATTGTTGACGTTTTTCGCTTTGCTTAGCACACGGATGAGTATGGCAGTAGTCTTAGTATCATCGTTTAACCTGATGAAGTTACAAGAACAAATTCTTTTCAAACTAAATGTAAATGATGCGAAGAAATTGTATATCTTCATGTTGTGCTAAGGCAATATGACATTATTTGAATTAAAAGGAAGTGAACAACGTCCTTGCATGGGAAAGACCCTACATGCTAGAAAAAAATAATGCTACAGCTCAGTATTTTATTGAAAAAAAATCTTATGAAGCTGAATTTCTACCGGTAGTGATCACAAATATCAGAAGTAAATTACTGTGAGTTCTTTAAGCAATTTTTCAAATTTAGCATACTGCATTCTATGTATGCGATTGGCGCCAATAATATTTATCTGGTATATATCTGGATACTGTGTGGCGTGTACTACAAAATAAATCACGTACCTACAGATATTAACTGAAACGTATGCGATACTAACTCAAACTTACGTGATACTAAGTCATATGTCTGACATAGTTAATGATTGCAGCCTGGGTTGTGACAGGGGCACTTGCGCATACAAATTTATGAAAAATCTACATCCAGACAGGGTGAGAAAAATTAGCCGAGCGTAGAAAGAAACAAAAACTGGTACGCCTATTCAAAATTACAAATGGATTAGCCCCAGCGTATCTCTCAAGACTTTAACGAGGAACAACTTGAGAACAGACCAAACAAATTAGAACTATTTATGCCAAGAAAGCCCCACTTTACATCTGTTTTCCCATTAGCCATTCGTGAGTTGAATTCATTATCCCGAACAGCTAATACCATTGACCATTTCGAGGAATTTGTAAGGGAACTTAAGAGAAATAAACCAAAACATAATGAACTGAACTATTAAGGGGAAAGGAAATATGCCAGAGATCAATCTAGACTAAGAATGGGCCACAGTCAGCTCTATAGTGATATGTATAAAATCGGAGTTGTTTAGTCTCCATCGCCCTCATGTGGAGCAAATCGGGAGACTGTTCCTTACTTTTTCTTCAAATGTAACAAATTTCTTATACTAAGAAACGTACTACAATGTAAAATAATCACATTTGGTATTTTAACCTGAAAACTGTTTTATTTAAAATCGAAAGAATATGACTAACTAAAAAAAAACAAGGGAAATTCAAGACCGGTCACAAGTATCTTAAACTTATCAGTTATTAAATTTGGGCCAGAAGCTAACAGGTTATCAGTTGCATTCAAAATGGCGTCTGTTAATGAAACATTTCATCTGGTATCATTCTATTTCAATTAGGAATTAAGGTTGCAAGAGATTCTGGAGTAGTTAGCACGTCATTGTCGCGTGCTAATAAGCCTGAGGACATTTCAAATGATTCTACAAAGGGAAGGTATTATTTGCCGAAAGTACACCGAAGGCGCGTGATGGCATTGAGGCTGTCTATGAAGCACGTTATTATCGCAAAAATCAAATATGGTATACGTAAAACTTATATCTCCTAAGTACGACTTTGTATTTCGTACATTTGAACCAGTTCAAAAACTGAAGGACAAATCTGCTGTAATTCAACCCATAGCTCGAGCTTATGGCTCGGGATTTTCCGGGTCATTTCAAATTTAAGCCAGCTCAAATATTTATGATCTCAATCCATCCCCACCAAGGATATTTGTGACCATTTGCCACCAAATTTGGCCACATGTTCATTGAAGCAATTGTCCACATAGGGTTATTTTAGAGCCGTGTGCCCTTTTCGACGGTAAACTTAGCGCTAATATCATCTACAAGCAGGAGCCAAAAGTCGTATGACATCTGTTGCTCGATGCTTACATAATTATGTCGGCACTCACTTACAATGTCACGTTTTTGTTTTGTTTTTTGTTTTGAAATGAAATGAACACACAGACTCACCGGCACGTGTGTAAAGTAAAATCAGCGTTACGTTATAGACCCTGATATATTGATTCGTGGCTGTGGCTGTGGCTGTGGCTGTGGCTACGGCTGTGGGGGTGTAATCCCCAGATCTGATGTCTCCCGTACTATACCAGACTGTCACGTCCAACAGTAGTTCTTGTCATCTGTTAAACAAGTCAATATTCCAACCTTCATTTGGTTACAGACACTAGTAATTTCTTTAGAAGTGTATGTACCATTTGGGTGTCAGAATGCCGTAAACAGAGGCAGGCAGCGGCCGACAGCGGCAGGAGGAGGCGTACAGCAGCAGGTGGTTGTGGTACCCACCGACCACCGCTATCTGCCACTGACTTCTTGAGCTCAGCGGTAGACTGCAGCAGTCGGTTGCAGATAGCGGCTTCCAGCATCAGAGAGCCTTTCACCGCTTTATGCCTCTGTTGTTTACAGTTAGGGACTGAACCACCCTTTTTTCGTCAAATTTGCGTTTTCATTTAGGGGTACTGTTTACAGTTAGCGGTCTGACACCAAACCCTAAATGTAAATTTACATTTAGGGGCGCGTTTACATTTAGGGGTCTAACACCTCCCACCAGTGCTGGCTACCACTCTGTCATAACAACTGCATTATGGAAAATGTAGAAAATGAATCCAGGTGAACAGAATCGAAAGAAAACCACGCGTACAGCCGCACATTTATGGTTCATAACACTTCAGATTAGCTTCATTCAGTCATGTTGATTAGTCCATTCACTTATATACATGGACACATCAGTTACCTTTATTTTAATTCACCTATGCTTGTCCGTTAACTTACATTCAAATAAGTGTTGCATTTAAACAAAATTTAGAGGCAAACGCTTTTGTTTTCAGATAATCCTCGTGCATAATATTCCCAATTTATGGAAAACAGTGTTTGGAGGAAGAAAAGTTCCCTGTGATCTGAGATATAATGACACGGTTAGGTAGTCTGCTTACATCACTATATGATGCGCATGAAATTTTTTGCATTATCAAGCAGCAAGTCTTGGAACTTAGTCCCCCCCCCCCCCGCCCATGTCAATGAAGCTGCATATTTCCTGGCTTCAATCGTCTCGTACAAGCCTCACTTTGTCCCACATGCTCATGATCATGGTCGATGTGTGTTCTATGCCAAACAGCAGTACGATGTCATTCAGGTTGCATTTCTCTTTTCTTTGGGCGTCTCCAGCAAAGCCATATGTTTTATTGTGCATTTACAGTATCATTGCAAATACGATTTATATGGGTTTCAAAGTTGATCGGAAATGGAGCCTTGGCGATAATGTTTAAATTGTATGCACTCAATTTGAACTAAAGAACATTGTCATACGCTCTTCTTCTTCTTCTTCTTCTTCTTCTTCTTCTTCTTCTTCTTCTTCTTCTTCTTCTTCTTCTTCTTCTTCTTCTTCTTCTTCTTCTTCTTCTTCTTCTTCTTCTTCTTCACCGCCGCTGCCGCCGCCACCGTCGTCGTCGTCGTCGTCGTCGTCGTCGTCCTCCTCCTCCTCCTCCTCCTCCTCCTCCTCCGCCTCCTCCTCCTCCTCCTCCTCCTCCTCCTCCTCCTCCTCCTCCTCCTCCTCCTCCTCATTAATAATATTTCCTGAGGTTCAGATATAAATGAATAATATATTTGTCTTTGATTTGCATGCGTAAAGACGTTGTGGTTATATGCCAAAAATTAGTGCAATTTGCCCAATCTTGAATGCAGTTAATTAAAAATCCAAGAACTAAAATGAAATTAAACTTTTTAAAATTTGGTACAGACTGTTGTGCTGATAGGTGGCATCATATTGGGTCTAAAGCAGGGGGCACAAAGTGAATGGATATTTGTATTTTTGATTTTTTACGTATTTTGATTTGGCAAGGAAGTTTCTATCAAGGGATATCGTAAACTGGGATATCCATGGTGTTTATTTGTTTTTCAGCATTTAAATACGTTTAGACATCTCTGTACACATGTTTTCGACTATTCTCTTGCAGTTTTATTTTTCATGTTTTAGTTTATCCAGACCCTGAGAAGTTTATATGTTTTCTTTTTTTTCGCCACTGATTTTGGAGAAAATATTACGCACCAATGCAAGTTCTCGATGTACAAATTACAGACCATGTGATTTTCTTTACATTCAAAGGAAGTCCGTTTTCGCTTGCCATTTGTCGGTACAATTGAAATCACTTTCAAGTGATTTTTAATGACTCACGAAAAAGTATAAGAAAAAAGAAGGATTTAGATATCCACATAAGGGCCAATTCCGTTGTATTCAATGACGTTGAGTCAATCATTCAAAAAGCTGATGAATAATCATAACAAGACAAAACAAGAACCTTGAATGAATTCCTTAGCGTAGGAATGGTCCCAGGATGCTTGCTTGAGGTACTCCATTTGAAATAGTCTGCATTTCAAATAATTTTTAAGGTTTGACCACGGAACGACCGTGTCTTGAATCAACAACCTTCTGCACCTAGTGCCTGGCTGAAAATAGGAAATGCACGTATATCCGTGGCCATATCTCCCTTTCTTAAAAGGAACAGATCAGTGGGGGTAGATATGTGCGAATGCTATGATCGGCATGGTTGAGTGAACATGACTCCGTTCAAAGTACATTTTACAGTAGTGTTTATAACAGAAGGTACTGTCGCGCACAGTTCGCTGTGCGCGAATTTATTAATCATTCCTCATTTTTCAACATTATAAGGGCACTTTTTGGCAGCAGTGACGCTCTATACTTTTACGCATTTTGCGGGTTAACAATGTTATCTTGCCTGCTGCTACCCGATGTAACGAGTCTTTTTTATGGCTTCGGCCAATCATAAGTCCTGTTTTGAATACCCCGGATGAAGGGTGATATATAATGACCTTCCCGGCCTTTTCTCACCCCACTCAGCGCTAGCAAGCTCACAGGTACTAATCAGTTTGCTGTGCAGTCATGTATCCTGTTCCTGCGTACCCCGGACGGAGCTTGCTAATATCAGCTTATACTGTGCTATGGATTGGCTTTGGTGGCTCACGAGACCCCTAAGTTCTGTAAGTAAGAATATATATGTTTTTCTAGATAAATTGGGTATTCTGCGGAAGCGCGCATCATCGCGCCGCGAGCATATTTATTTATCGTGTGGGTTTAATTTCTACATTATATACCGCGTAAACACGTAGATTTACGTGGAGAATATTTGTTATAAATTTACAGTAAATTCCATACGAAATTATCATTTCAAACTGGCTTCTTCGTATTATTGCCTCGAATGGTTTTTGATACTTTGAAATAGTCAGATTGTAATTATATATTCTGTGTATTAGATGTTTTAAATATTAAATATTTCATGTAACCTTATATTGGTCAAATACACGTTGTTTGTGTTTAAACGTGTATTCGTAATTTTGTGCACGCGTGACAGTATTTGTGAAATATATGCGTAACAAATATAAATATAAATGTGTATTTAAAACGCCAAACATTATTGTAAGAATTTTGCTATGTACTTTGCAGTGCATCTCTCTCACCATCTAGAGCGAATGGCGGAATGAAGGTCAACTGACAACGTAGTTCCAAAGTGTCTTTTATCTGTGCGCCACAATTATGCAAGAACTACCAACGTTCGGTAGATGGACGCTAGCCCGGTCCAGGGGGCGCACGACCAACATTTTCATTGAGCAAGAGACTTAACATGGAATAATACTGTGCCGCGCCATGCTGTCTGTGGTGTCTCGTTCCGTCGTGTTCTGTCCCGTTTTTTCCGGAACTATGATATAAAATACAACCTACGGACTATTGGAGATTTCTGCTCCTGATTACTTATCTGGCATTTGTACAGCTTTGTATGCTGATGTTAACAGCGGGTGGACTTGCATAGTGAGAGAATCTGTTGATCACGCCACCTGTTGGTGTCACGCCCGTGCCGGGACTCCCCTGACGAGTTGCCGCTAGCCAGGAACATTTGACCGGGGATTGCTTGCTGTCTCTCCCGCCAATACACATTATCACGGCGCCGTGTATTATATCTATCGCCCGTGGTGTGTGCCGTTAGCAAGGTACTTTTGGCCGGGGACTACATGTCACGTCTCCCGCTTGTGTGAATTTCTTAGCGGTACCAGTTCATTTACACCATACTTAACTCGAGGTGTGCCCGTGAGTTGGGCAAGCTGTTTGCCAAGCAATGTGTTGACGGCTGCATTGGTGGTCGGGCAGTGTTTTATATTTGCATAGAGTCTCACCTGAGTCGTATACTGCGGGGAGCATCGCGTTATATGTTAGCGCGTTACCTGTGCCGTGTGACAAGCTGTTGACGGAAGTACATTGCTGTGCAACTTGTATGTCTCTGCCTACGTTTATTATAGCAAATTATTCATATATTGCATATTATATAGTGCCGTGACGGAGTGATATAAAATTACAGCGCTTCCAGCGTGTGTGTGTGTGCATGGAACATTCTGCTGAAGACCCTAGAGAGTGTCATCATATTGCAGTGAAAAGACTTTCTTTGGGAAGGAATATTTCAAGTGGTATCTCATGAAGGCAAGTGGTACCTTCTGTTTTTTTCTACTGTTTCTTTTGGCGTTATCCATAGCGCAGTCATTTTTAGTGGTGTATTATTCAAATTCTGCAAATATGTCTTTACTTAAGGCAAAAGAGGCCCGACGTACGGCCAAGTCTAAATTGACTAAGGCATGAAACCGCCTGTCTAGAGACCTCATTAGTGAAGTAGATACTGCTAGTTTAACTGAGCAGGTGAATTCTTTGAATAGTGTATTTGACGAATTTGTAGCCAAACATGATAACGTGACTGCTTTGGATGAGGCCGGAGAGAAAGAAATAGAGAACTAGAAGTACTACCTGGCTTCGGAGAGTAATTATTTAGATATGCTATCACGTGTGCAGGTGTATATCAAAGAAACTTTTGATGGTGATCCATTAAAATTCCATTCATTTATGAGATCTTTCAAGATAAATGTGGAAAAGCTCTAGGTTGACGATGATGCGCGCCTCGCTCGCTTATTACAACATACATCTGGCGACGCGTTTTTGACCATTCAAGGTACTCAAATTGTAGGTGGCGCTGATGGTTACAAGCGTGCCCGTGATATTTTGCAGGCACTGTACGGTTCTAAGCATTATATTGTGGAGTCGTCAGTGAAAAATCTTAGAAAACCCACGCCTGTCAAAACTGCAACAGATATGAGGCAGTTTAGCCATGAGTTGCGCAATACTAAGGAAATATTACAAAATTTGGACGCAGTCGGCGAGGTTAATGCCCAGGTGATCATTGTTGACATTGTGGCGCGTTTTCCAAATTTTGTACAGAATAGGTGGCGCAATCAGGACTTGAAACATAAACAAAAGTCAGGAGAGTACTTAAAGTTTTCTGATTTGGTGGACTTTGTGAAACTGGTCGCTGAGGAGTTAAATGTTCCAATTTGTGGAACTGAGGCAGTTTCCGAGCACTCCAAACAGCATAAAAAACAAATTGCTGCTGCTGCTACACTGATCCCTGGGGGGTCTAGTGAGCATGAACAAAAGGGTTATAGAGGTCATGATGGTAACAGTGGAAACAGAATGCCTATGGAGGCTGGGGCACAGAGGCGGAAGAGGTTTGTATGACCTATGTGTGATTCCCCTCACAATTTATCACGTTGTCCTGACTTCAAATGTTTATCTGTGGTTGACCGTGGTGCACTTGTCGCAAATAAGAACTTATGTTCAAATTGCTTGCGTGATACACACACTGTTGATCAGTGTCAAAGAAGCAGCCGTTGCTACGTGTGTCAAGAGAAACATAGTGCCTTCCTGCACGTCGACAAATCCCATCTTACACATGCAATAAGTGCTGGAGAAACATTTATGCCTATTGTTAAGGCGCGTGTTGCAGGCAAGTCTTGGGTAAATGTGGCTTTGGACACATTTTCTAGCAATTCTTTTTGCACCAAAGAGCTTGCCAACAGATTCGGTTTAACAGGTCCTACAACACACTTCAATCTAAAAACTATGGCCGGCACCGCTGCTTCAAAATCGTCACATGTGGCGTTTACTTTATCAGCAGACGGCAAGAAAATGCATATGTCTGGCGTCAAGGTGGTGAATGAGATACCTATTGTCTCTGCATCACTTGACCAATCCATGTATCCCCATTTGGAGGGTCTGGATTTGAGTGCAAATATAGATTGTCGGAAGGTTGACATTCTTATTGGTCGAGATTTTGCTGATGCACTATTCCCACTAGAGGCGCGCAGGGGCAAGCCAGGTGAGCCGTATGCCACTGGATATAAATTTGGCTGTGCAGTGAACGGTAGAGCTATAAAATCTAAGGTCAGTCATGTGGTTGTATGCAACTACATATCAACAGTATCAAAGTTGGATGAGGCTGAATATATGGATGAGGCTGAATATATGCCATTGGATAAAAGTCCAGGTTCATGTGTACCTCGCCTATGGGAGCTAGAAAATGAAAGCATGAATAGCAAAACAATGTCTATTGCTGACAAGAAGGTTATTGACCTTTGGAATTCTACATGTACCAAAGTAGACAGCCTTTATGAGTTTCCGATTCCCTGGAAAGATCCTGAGGAGAAGCTTCCTAATAATTATCACATTGCAAAAAAAAGTCTTGACAATTTAGTTAAGCGTTTTTATAAGGAAGACTTGTATGATAAATATGACCAGGAAATCACCAAACTTCTTGATGAGGGATATGCTGAGGTCGTACCTCTTGATTCTATGCAGAATGCATCTCGTGTATGATATCTACTGCATCACTGTGTTCTTAACCCTAGCAAGCCGGGTAAACTCAGGGTTGTTTATGATTGTGCTTCTACATATGAGGGCCAGTCATTGAACGATCGGTGTCATCAGGGCCCTGACTTGATAAACAAGCTTCTTCATGTATTGTTTAGGTTTCGTTTACACACATATTCTATTGTCAATGACATAACTCAAATGTACTCCCAGATAAAAATACCACTGCGTCAACGTGACGCATTGCATTTCTTGTGGTACAAAGATGGATATTTGATCCATCTGCGTATGTCCACACATTTATTTGGCGGTGTGTGGTGCGCCAGTTCAAGTACCTATGCTTTACGTAGGACTGTCTATGACAATCCTCATGTGGATGCTTTGATAAAGGATACAATCTTGAATGATATATATGTAGATGATCTTGCCACTTCCATTGAGACTGGGTCACGGGTGCGTGGGGTCGTCGTTGGTGTTCCGGCAGTTTTGGAGACTGGCAGTTTTGGAGACTGGCAGTTTTGGAGTGACAAGGTTTGCTGTCGGTGATCAACAGTTGCTTGGGGAGATTCCGGTGTGTTTTAGTGCCAAGGAGGCACATGAATTTTCTCCTGATTCTGTGGGGAA
>OZ026625.1:40996592-41091592 GCA_964020975.1 Hermodice carunculata
CAATTTAATGCATGAATTGTTTGACAGTTTTCAAAAAATTGTCGAGTTCTCTGTAAGTTATTCTGATTTTTTAAATGGATCTGTGTCTTAATCATAAATTCAAGTTACGTACACACATAGTAGAACTTTTTTCTGTGTGCAGTTATTCCCCAAGCAATGGGAATCATTTATGCTTATCTTGAAGGATTGCCCAACCACATGCTGTCAGAAACAAATATATAAAAGCGTCTCAGTAGAAAAATAAATTCCAACATTTAAAGAAAGATACAGATGAATGAATAATGATCTTGCCATGTGACTCGACCAAGAATATTTAAATGCACCATTAGGCCGTCCAATATCTTGAGAGGGCTGACTGACGTCATACGCACATTTTCCAGCGACGATAAAGTCACTCGAGTCCTGCACTTTCAGAGGCACAAGAGGTTCTGCGTCTCTTGCCATTACAGACTGCAAACTGAACACTCAGAATGGGAAACAAAGTAAGTTATATATGTAAAGGACATGTAGATTTCGCGGCTTCTGTATAATCAAAAGTGCAATATTCGGTTAGTTATCATTTCCAACTTCGTTTATTTTAGGGGGCACCCAACCTAAAATTCGATGCTAAATTATATTGAATGTCACAAATATAGTAGTAACTTCTCATGAACACTTACTGGAGTACATAAACCAAGGAATCGTTGTATTTTTTTCGTCAAATGTAATTTTCTTTTCCTTTTTAGACCAAAACAGACCTAAAGGTCCATCTGTTATTTGGTTGTTTTATGTTCATTGTTGAGGTCAGATATGTATGGTATATAATTGATATATTTTCCATTGCCAAAGCCCTTCAATGTTTTCATATATTTGAGGCTGAGTGTTGTACTGATATCCAGCGGGACTACAGAAAAGAATGAAAAGCAAAATATGAGTTGCATGTACCGAAATCAGAAAATGTTTTTGAATCGATTTGTTTTCACTGTTTTCATTGTTCAAACAGAATCGAAGTGTTTCAAAGTAGTTACTGTTTTATATAATTTGTCTTTTACACTCATCCACCTTTCTGTTCATGCTCATGTGCATATGTTATGTTACTGTTTTACTCTTTACATATGACGCACCATCGATTTGGGTATATCTTGTTCCCCCGCTTTAAGGTGGGGGATCTGAAGCCAGCAGCTTTAGATAACTTCTAATCACTTTTTCATATTTTTGGATAGTCTGATGCTTAAACTACATGCTCCCCAAAACTCAGATGTGTCCAGATAAAATTTATATGAGATCACTAATCTCAAAACTTTTGTTTACACTGAAAAATGTATGCAGTGCCGAGCACATGGGTTTGCAAGCATGGGAATGATAATTCACGATGTCATTATTTGCAGTCATTAGTCCATGACCCCTGGAACCCAATTTGGCAATTGACAAGGGTCACTCACAGGAAAGCATTAGCCGTGGAGAGAGGAATGGGCCTGTTCAGACTAATCACTACCATTGTTCTGATTACTTTGAAATTCTCTATTGATGTAAAACCAAATGAGCACAATCCACTTACTGGTCCCCAAATATGGAAAGCCACATGTGAACCCACACCCAAACAAGCCAAGTGTGGTGTTCCCAAGTTAAAAAAGTCGAGATATAAGCCACAAAATATACTTCTGTTTAATGACAACGGCACAGAGGTAAAGCTACAAGTTTGTTTCACACAATAATTGAAATGCAGGACAGAATAAATGAGTATATGTCATATTACAGCCATATTGCGTAAAAATTAGCAACTTTTTCTTTCAATGCGATTTTCTCGGAACTGTTTTTTGCTCAACTTCTACAATTTGTATCCGCCTCATAAAAGTACGAATTGCTCTATCACATTAAAATCAATGGACATTAAAGGAAAAATATCTTATCCAGGAACGTTTCCCATTATTTTTTGCATTCTGAGAACCCCTACCATGACATTTGGAGCAATTTATAGAAGGAAAATGAACAACTTGTCAGGACCAAATTGCAAATTTTATAACTTTTTATCTATGGTATTTCAGGACTTACCATTGAATTCGATCCTGGGCATGGATATATATTTTAAATTTCTTCTGATTTCAACTGGAAAAAAAATTCTGTAACGTCTGTGCGAAAAATCAGAAACTCATACCAAGTCAGAAAGAAAGCTATAAAATCTCAAAAAGTTCCAATCCTGAAAAAAAACTCCATGGATAGAAATCTTTGGATATTTAGTAATCAGAAAATATAAAGGTTTAATGAAGTTGTGAAAAAATGAAATGGGCAATTGCGATCCAAAGTTGGCAGTCTCACCGCACAGGAGCTTTACAGCTTTCACCTTAAAGGGGTAGCTTTAGGAAATTCTTCTTCTTCTTCTTCTTCTTCTTCTTCTTCTTCTTCTTCTTCTTCTTCTTCTTCTTCTTCTTCTTCTTCTTCTTCTTCTTCTTCTTCTTCTTCTTCTTCTTCTTCTTCTTCTTCTTCTTCTTCTTCTTCTTCTTCTTCTTCTTCTTCTTCTTCTTCTTCTTCTTCTTCTTATTGTTATTATTATTATTGTAATTATTATTATTGTTATTATTATTATTATTATTATTATTATTATTATTATTATTATTATTATTTTTATTATTATTATCATTATTATTATCGAGACGTACTGATCTCAATATCGAAGCTCATTGCTTCCCAAAATTATTCAATATTATCATAGATATGCTCCTGTGAACTTTTCCGTTGTTGGAAATACAGACTTCTTGATACGGGGTTACGATGCTGTGTTTCTGATGACAATAGCCCCACCTATGGGTTTGTTTCCTAAAATCTCAGAGGTTAGCACTGAGGGAGATAAACGCCCTCCTGCCCTGAATAAATGGTGGTCAATAAATCGAAAAGAAGTTCCGACAGGATAGAAAGTCCTGGGGAAATCACCGCAATAGACCTGTCAGTATGTCCCGGATGGAGTTGTCTGCGTTCAAATTAAACTAAAATTGTTTACTATCAATGGTGTACAAGTTAAGCAGTATCTGTAAAATGTTTGCTTTTTATTATATTCGTACAAGGCACAGACTGCTACCAGTCAATTGCTTGTCCAAATATTTTAAGTGTAAATTGTATAAGGTGTTACTACGACAATTTAAATTTAGTTTCATCTCAAAATTTTAAATAATGGATGCATATATACCTTATTATCATGCACGCGTTATATTTGCATCGCTTTGTATGTTGTGCTACCCAATATATACAGTGGGATGACTTTGCACTTCATTTGCAAAACTGAGAGAAGCGTACAGAGTGTTGAATCTAGTAATGCTTCCTGGAATGGACCTTAAAAGAAAGAATAACAAGTTCATCAGTTCATAAAAGATAATACAGCTCTCATGTGGGACTTCTATGTGCACCTCTTAACAGATAACATTAACTATGAAAGAGGTGGCACTCTTTCATATTACTAAATTTTGTACTTGTTATGATGAATGCCAAAATCGATTAAAATGGATATGGAAACTTCAGGTTTCTATTTAATAGTCGTTCTTCTGTGTAGTTAAATCTCCTAGGTTAATCCTGCCAGTGTCTATCTAGTCTATGTTCACATCCATTCACTGTTGGTGATAATACTACGTCATCTGGCAGACTATTCCAGGAACTCACAACCCTAAAAGGAAAACTGTATTTTGTAATGTTAATCTTTGCTCGTTGGATCTCTTGTTTATATACGTTCCCGCATGTTCAGAGTCAAGATTTCTTTTCAACAATCCAGTTGACACTGCTTGATCGTAACCTAGATCAGGTGTGAGGATTTTAAAGGACTCAATCATATTACCCCTTAGTCTTCTGTAGACTAGATTTGGCAGGTCCAGTTTTATAGTCTTTCAGAGCAACTCAATGTTTTCATCCTGGGATAAATTTTGTGGCTCTCCTTTGCACATTTTTTCCAATGCATCAATATGCTTCTTGAAATGTGGGCACCAAACTTGGTTGGCATATTCAACATGTACCCGCACTATTGACCTGAACAACAGTAAAAATGATTGTTCGTCCATATATTCGAATGACTTATGATTCACATAATTTTATTTACTTTGTTTAGTTTCTCTTGCACTTATTTCTCAAATTTCAGATTGTTATCGCACCATAGTCTTTTATAGACTAGGCGTCGCAGGTCCAGCTTTTTTAGTCTTTCAGTGCAAGTCAAGTCTTTGAATCCTGGATTCAATTTCTTGGCTCTCCTTTGCACATTTTCCAGTGCATCTATATGCTTCTTCAAATGTGTCACCATAGTTGGTTGGCATATTCAAAATTTTGATCGCACAATTGACCAGAAAAACCGTATATTCGAGAGACTTTCTTATGATCCCCATTATTTTATTTGCTTTGTTTATTTTCTCCTGAATGTGTTTTTCAAATTTCAGATTGCTATCGAAAAGACCCCCCCCCCCCCAATCTTTTTCTGTTGATATTTCCTATTGTGTAACATTGTCGTCCACTCCCATTCTAATAGGCCTGTGGGATAAATGCAATTAGATGATAGGTTATTGTGACAATATAACATCGCGCATCCTTCCTATCTTAAATTCAAATGGTGTTCTGCACAATTTACAAATGGAAGGCGTGTTTGATCGAGACAGAACACATAAATTTGATACCCTGTCAATAAAACATATATTTAATCTTCAATTTCCATTAAAGACTACATAAAAGTAAATGTGATTCCTTTCAACTATTTTAAGTTCTGATTAATTTTATTTTTCACCGACACACCCACATTGGCATAACATGCACTATTGGTATCAAACATGCCTTATATATATATATATATATATATATATATATATATATATATATATATATATATATATATATATATATATATATATATGTGTGTGTGTGTGTGTGTGTGTGTGTGTATGTGTGTGTGTGTTTGATCAGATATAAAACAGGTATATTTTCGTAATAATCAGAGTACTCTGATTATTTTTCTAACAACATATACAGTCTTTTCTCTAAAATAAGATTGCTATTTTCTCTATTTCATTGAATAGAGAATGCTATTTTCTCTATTTCATTGAATAGAGACCTTACTGTGATAATGGTTGTTGTCATTGCAAACAATATCATTAAATTTACTAGATTTAAAGCTCAAATATTATCGGGTTATTCATTGTCGGTACCATATTTTCTGACAGGAGTTCGAACATGCTGCTTTTGTGGTACGTAACTTGACGGAAACACCGAGGTTGAATGAGAATGCAGAGCTGAGTGCCCTTTACAACCAGGCAACGCTAGGACCATACACTGGAAGTGAGTACTTTTGCATGATGATGACGATGATGATAATGATTGGATTTAAATCTGTTTGGAAATGATTTAATGTTCAAAAGTTAGAAGTGATGATTTTACTCCTATTTGGAACTTCCCCACCATGGTCGTTTATAATATATGTATTTCCAGTGCGCTTGCATGAAGATGATGATGATTGGATTTAAATATGTTTGGGAATAATAGAATGTTTAATATAAGAAATGATGATTATACTCCAACTTTCGCCCATGTTCTTTAATAATATATATGTATTGGCGACTGATTTTATAAATCTTCCATTATAGGGGAACCGCAATATGAAGATCCAGTAAGCCAGAAAATGATAAAACTCTGGAAGTCGTATGACGGTACTGTTGTTTTGAAACCAATTATAATCGGTTGGTAAAAAACTTAAGTTTATATATATATATATATATATATATATATATATATATATATATATATATATATATATATATATATATATATATATATATATATATATATATATATATGTATATACACATACATAGATAAGTTTGTAAAAATAATACAAATAATTTCGTCATTCTTTAACAAATTTAACATGGACGCATGGCTCAATGTGCTCCCCAATGCCCAGCCCCTTCGCGCTGAAAGCAGGATAAGCGATTCATCAGTACTATCAAATGACTGCGTAAAGTTTAACTACAACTATGAAGATTAAGCAGTTTCACTATTTTTTCATATGTAGAGTTGAGAATAGAGAATACCCCATATGGCGGTACATGCACACTTTTATATGCAATGCTCAAGCAGATTACTCGTTTCTTATGAAATGATACTTGTACCTTCCTGTGAAGGAATGCCAAAGGACGAGGCTGTTAGGCGGTATATCAGTTTGGCACACAGACTGGCAAAGCAGTATGGCTTTACCATGCCACAAGACGGTGAATATTCAGTGTCTGTGGCTCTGAAAAAGGTGAGGAATGTTCTTTTGGTTTGTGTTGAATAGGTAACGTTGGTACTTTAAAGAAGAATGTTTAGCATAGGTTAGTCATCCAATCTACCTGAAGTACATATATAGTCATCCTGCCTTTACACCCTGCTGTGATACAATGAAAGTTTAAAGCATATTTGATAAGAAATAGAGAGGTCAAATTTATACCTGCTATATTTAGGTGCAAAACATGAAAAGTGACCACAAGATGTGGGCAGTCAATCATGAATAGGCTGGGCAGTACCATGTTTACGTGAATTTAAAACTAACCCATATCTCTTTTATTGGTCGAAAAAATTACAATTTGACTGATAGACGGAATGGGAATGCATCAAATATCATTTATTAAAAACATGTGTCATTAGTCTACATATAGCTGTACAAATATTGTTGAACTTCCTTTACCTTTATATGGACACTAATGTGGGGATATCATTTGTCAATATGAGATGATTTTTATGACACCTATTTATGATTGATTTGGGGTATAACTAACTAACAATAAATAAACTTTGATAAATATATAACAAATATATGGCTAAGTTTTTAACAGTTCCCTTAGTGTGACACTCAGTCGTTACCTACCTACCTCCTTCACTTCATTTTGCATTACTTTGGTTCTAAACTCAATGGGGATGATGATGATGATGATGATGATCATGATAATGATGATGATGATGATGATGATGATGATGATGATGATGATGATGGTGATGATGATGATGATGATGATGATGATAAAAGCATTTGAAACCGCTGGTGGGTGTATATCGAGCATCATTAACACGAGATCAGTACAACGCAAGACCAGGCTCAATACAGGACAATATGTTGGACAAAAGACGGCATCCGTATACGTTTTGTACCATCAGGTAGTATTTCAAAGTGACAAAAACATGTGCGCGTTATTTTAAGCCAATACACGCTTGTACATTATTGAAGTGCCTTTTAATAAGAGGGCAAGATATGAATAAGTGTTGTGTCTGGCATAGCGTGAATAAAATTGTTTCCCAGATTATGCTTGGTTTACTGAATGTGAGTGAGTTTATGGAAACAATATTGCACTTTTTCAGGGATTTGCCATGAGAGACCAGGCTAGGCTACATGCGTTAGTCCTGCAGAGCTTAAAGGGAGATTACGCTTCATCAAAGAGTACTAACAGTAAGTCGTTATGGCACTCACAATAAGCCAATACAGTACTGACTGTATAACATTAAGCAGCTGACATCAACCTCTCACAGAAGTCAAAGTAAAAAATCACAGAACTTACAAGTCATTTTTGTTATTTACAGTACGTTATATGCCTTATCCAAATACATCATTACAATACCTAGTCATTACGATACTCACAGTACCTCATCAGAATAATTATGATAAGTTGGTACAATAGTCATGGTAACTGATTATAGTCGATTTTTGCATACGTAAATAGAGCTTATGAAACGAATTGTATGAGCAAAACAAATATTGCAAGACTTGCTGGGAATTATTACTTCTATTATATAATATTAAAAATGATACTAGTTGTTATACACATGCTGTCAAGTCTAAAAGAATAAGTATGCTGTAACATGTAAGTTGGGTTTCTGTATATAGCATCTTACATGCCATCATATTCGTTGACGAAAATATTACTGGAAATGAGATATATCGATATTGGTGTCTTGTTTTAGAATTCATAGCATAAACACGTGTTTTATATCTGTTTCTGATCTATACAATGGCAGTTTAGATTCTGACACTAGTCGAAAATCACAAACACCTGGGGAGTCGACTACTACTACCACTACTACTACTGCTATTGCTACTGCTACTACCATTACCACCGAAGGGCCAAAAACACTTCTGAAGCAAAGGAAGCCACAACTGCGACAAAAAAAAAAAAAAAAAAAAAAAAAAATTAGGAAGACGTTTTCACCAGAGGAAAAATTATCAGGCCAAAGATACTTCAAAATCCACCAGCGCAGTTTCCATGTCGATTTCAAGTAGCAAGAAGTCTAATGAAGAGGCAAAAACTGTGTGAATAATCCACAATGGTAGCTGGCAATAGTAAGAAAACTCGACAGAAATTAGAATCTTCCTCAAGCAAACAGCAGAAGATTCAGGCTGCTGAAAAGGCTGAGCCACTAGCAAATCTACGATTACAACCACCTCTACCACCACCACCACCACTACTTCAAAGAAAAAGAAACTGCTGAATCGATAAAAGTACCATTTATTAAAAACATTTGTCAAAAGGCTACGTACAGTGGCACAAATATGGTTGAACTTTCTTGGCCTTTATATGAACACTGATTTGGTGATATAGATAGATAGATAGATAGATAGACAGATAGACAGATAGATAGATAGATAGATAGATAGATAGATAGATAGATAGATAGATAGATAGATAGATAGATAGATAGATAGATAGATAGATGCTCTACCGCTGTTGTTAAAAACAGTTTAATTGGTCGAAAACAGTTCACACATTTCCTGTTGGTCAGAATGGGAATGCATGAAATATCATTTATTAAGAATATGTGTCATTTATCCACTTACAGGAAGACAAATATAGTTGAACTCTTTTAGCCTTCATACGAACACTTATTTGGTGATGTATATATATATAAATATATATATATATATATATATATATATATATATATATATATATATATATATACATATATATATATACGGGATGATGTTCATGACATCATATTATTGTGTTGTGCACTGTAGTACTTGACACTGCACGTGAACATGCATATTTATTTTGGAAATTCCTACAAATACATTTGCAAAATAGACGAGATTACAAAGGCATACTCAAGAATTTAAGCCTTTTGAAAGAAAAGGGCAAGACCTGACAATAGATGTTCAGGTCATAATTTTATTTCCTTGGTGGCTTAGAGAGATTTATGGTGAAGGATAAAGGTTTTGAGTGATTCCGACCTGTTTAACGGTATATATACATATAGCTCCTGGACGTTTGTCATTTTATAACTTTTATATGCTGTTTAGCAAGTTCTTCCCTACACTTGCCAAAAGCAAGCTGATGGCCAAATTTTATATGCTTAAATGGTCGTGGCTTTTGCCAAGAATAATTATAAACAATTTTAGTGAGCAATGTAGATAAGCCCTATGAAGGTAACGACCCAGATCAACAGCTTTCCTCTATTTGATTGAGCAACCTAGCCAAGTACGGAAAGCTGTTGACTCAATCGCAATTCATAGGAAATGGTAGGTGACAACGGATGTGATATAATGTGTAATGCACTCATTTAATTTAGAATTCTGCCTGCTGTGGATTATGTTCAACTACGTTCAGTGCAATTTTTTGCAGGGCCAACATTAAGTGTAACAGAGGTTAATTTGAATTGACCACATTATTAGTACTGCAAGCACGAATAAAACTAATTTGGTGAAGGTGGATTGTTCTAATTGACTCAGTGGCAGCATTGTGCTGTGGTTTTGTCAACTGTCATTTGTGTTCTGTAAAAGTACTTCAATGGAATGTTTCACTTTTTGTGTCAGACAAAATGTGCATGCAGTGTATCATGACTTCTTCATGTGGTATACTTAAATCACCCTTAAATTCGTAAGGTTAAAGCACAGGTAGGAGAGTAGGTCACCAAAGTTTAAAGTTTGTGTTCTTTGTACTCACATAGTAATGTGCAAATGGAAGCTGTTGTATGTTGTGACCCCATATGTTTCATATGAAATATATATATATTAACCGCGAAGATGTTGATATAAAATTATAAACTTGTGTGCAAAAGCAACTTATCTATTTATTATTAGGATTTAAAATATGTTTCATGGGAATAAATATTTGTAACCAATATTAAAGTGTTTGGTATTATATAAGGCGTAGTATAAAGTCTTTCTTTTTTTCTTTGCTTGTTGTGGCTTTGCAACCAAACGTAAAGAATACTACACATATTTCATGGAGGGTTTGAAATATCAAGTCCAGGGGGAGGAAGGTAGAAATACATGGGTAGACTGCGTACGGCATATGTTTGTCCTGTGTTCTTTCGTCTTTACTTATGATAACGGACACTGAGTTAACGTCAATTGTTTCGCTGCTTTGTGGCCAAGACTGTGCAGATTATTGTGCACAAGGTTGTTATCCACCTATTACTGCAGGGTTATATGGAAGTAAACATCTCTCTGTTTCAGTATTTTATCGTCAACACGCATACATAATACCTTGATCTATGCATCATTCTCTTTGCACATTTTAATAATGCAGACGGCGTTAAATAAGGCTCCATGCGCACTAACTGTCCCAGTTATAAAAATGCATGCAAGTCAATCCGTTCTGGATAAAAAAATAATTGGTTATGTTGGGTTTGTGGTCCTATTTTGTCAGTCTATGGCATTAGGCAGAGTTTTGAAAACCCTGTTTTTCTTTACACTGACATGATTTTTTGGCAGCCAGGCTCCATAAATTGACAAATAGTGTTTTTTTTCAGTTTCATTTTATTTAAAGGCTAAGCAAAAATGGATATTATGAGTTGAAAAGTGTGTTAGAGTAAAAAATATGCGTGCGCCGGATAAGTTATATTCCTGATGCTGCTTGATTTACCAGGTTCTTTTCGGAAGGAATTACTATGTAACCAGGTGTGTGCCAGGAAACAGAGTTGATAGTTACTGACATTCTTTTTTCAAGAGACATTGCTGGAAATATAGTCCTGATCTGTATATTTGGCTGATGGTTATATTTAAGTATGATATATATTTTGAAGAGGAGTTTGTACTATAAAGACCTATTACCAAAATATTGTCCCTCTTTCCAGGAATTTTTGAAACACCAACACAACAAACTTGGGAAGCTAATTTCTCCGTCCTGTAAACGACAGGCATTTTTCAGGTCACCCATGTACTGACTAGGTCTGACCTTAATAGAGGACTAACATATGCAACATTAAGGTTCCAGTTCAAGTAGTTGTCAAGTTATAGCGAAGAGGAAAATTCATGTATGTTGCACTGTGACCCCAGAAATGGGGTCAAGGTCACTCATGTACTACCTTCATAGAGAAACATTAACATATGCAACATCAAGCTCCTATCTCAAAACAGATCTCAAGTTATCAATTGAACAGTAAATTCCGTGTCAGTTGTCCTGTGACCTTTGAGAATGAGGAGAAGGTCGAAACATCACTGGAGCATGACCATTTGCACAAAATAGGTAGACACTTATAAAGGCACATCCCTACCAAGTTTTGCACAAATCTGGCCAAAATTATTTAAGTTATAACAATTACAAGAAATTCCCAAGTTTAACTTTCCTATTAAAATTTATTTAAATTTTTGAGGGAAGAAAACCCACAAAAAACCCCGGATAATGACCATTTGAACAAACATGGTCAGCACCCACCAAAGGTACATTGCCACCAAGTTTAAAGTGAATCTGTCAGATAGTTTCTTCAGAGCGAATTACTATTAGAATGCCCATTGACTTGCATAGTAAGCAATAGAAAAGATGCATTAACCGTTAAGTACCCAAATTGAGAATTAAAATCGTTAAACATCCGGAATCCAGAGCAGTGCTACCTTGTAAACATATTTTCTTGACCCGTCCACCAGAAACATAACCACCAAGTTTCAGGTAAATATGAGTGACGGTTCGGGAGAACAAGTCAAAAATAGCAAAATCACACAAAAAATCATAAAAAAGACAAAATCGCAGCGCCACCTGGTTAACAAATTAGAAAATAAGAGTCCTTGGACGTGTCCCTCTGGAATATCAAAGCAATTGGCTGAGCGGTTTCAGAGAGGTAGACTCTTTAAGATCCCCCCCCCCCCAAAACACAAAAAATCCAAAAATAAATGGAGGGTGACCATTTGAACAAACTTGGTAGACAACCCCACCCAAGGCACATCCCCACCAAGATTGAAGTGACGGACGACAGACCCTTACAAAAGATCAGCTGACTGACAAGACAGCCGAGCTAAACTGTTCAGGTATTGTTTAACTAAGATTGAGGGCAATGTAAATGGAAACCTGATCCTATTTAACATGTTTAAGAAGAAAGGTATAAAAATTCCAAAAATTTCCTCCTCGAAGAGCAGAATTTTGAGGGAAACCTTAGGTCAGATATCTGTAGAGGAAATTATATGATCTTTTAATTAATTTAAAAAATTGCTTACTTGCATGCTGATAAGAATAACACTTTAGAATGAATTTTTGTTGCTTACACTCATAAAAGGCAACATAAAAGTAAATTTTTGCATCCTTTGGAAGATTGAAGGAGTCTATGGTTAAGCTATTGCGACCAAAAATGTATGCAAAACCAAACTCCGAAACTATTTAAAAAGTGAACATCAGCAGTCCTGCTGCAATATGAGCCCACCAACTGAAAAATTCCTAAACTTTCATTTTGTGGCCTCTTTTGACACAACAATGGTTAGCATGAATGGAGCCATAAAACAATTAGTTTTCTAGTTATGGATACACTGAAAGATTGGTGCAAGTCACTAGCCTTTTCATTTTCAAAAGCATATTGTAGTTTCCCTCTCAAAAACTGGGATTGATATCTACAAAATATTTCTAGTCATCAAATTGAAAACCAGTCAATTTATAGTTTATTATTAGCACAACACATTACACCCATTTTAGTGAAAAAATAAATTCTTTTCGACGCGAGTACAGCGCTGCGCACTCAATCCATGCCAAACGAAGCTGTTCAGTGGCGGCATGTTATCACTATATATTTCCTAAAAAATTATGACTTTAAAATGTTTTCTCATAATGGGGAACATGGGGAAAAAACAAAGAGTAAATTCACCAATACTTCTTGCCAGTTTGCAGAATTTTAACGAAACAATTAATAAAAAATATATGTTATTTTAGGCATTATCATCTTTGTTGCAAACACAAACACATGGCTAACGAAGTACTTAAACAGCGTAATCTGCTTTGAATTATGCTTGAACAATGTGTTGTGGGAAACCACCAACAATAAAACATTGAAAGAAACATGTATTTTGTGGCTTGAATAGGTAATGCGGTACAATGACAACCATACCAATAGTTGGCTACAACTATGAGTGATGTGGCCTTATCCGTCCATTTTGTTTATATCAACCATAAAATGAAACTTGTGGTCTTGCTTACCTGAATGTCAACAAGTTGTCTAAAGATTTGACAAGGGCATTATATTCTTCTGGATCATCTGGATGATGCAGGCCTTGCGCAGTGTCAGCGTCTCATGGGTATATATGTATTGGTGCTGAAGTTTTGTGCAGTATGTGAAACAAGCTAAGTTATGATGATAACCTGCAGTGTTGTCATATTTTCTTAATTTTAGATACTTTATGTTCTGTATATTGCTTACATATGCCTGGCTAAATTTATTACTATGTGTTAAAAGGTTTATGTTTCGATAAAATTTATAGTTTATAATGTTTATGTTACATTTCTGCTTAAAACGATGAATATTCAATCAAGCAATAAACAATCAATCGGTCAGTCAATCAATCAATGTGTGGATAATGCAGGTTATGTTGAATTGAACTTTATAGTTTGTAACATTTTTGAAAAATTAAATATCATAAAGGAAAAAATTGCCTTTTATCAAAAACAAAAACGTTTTTGAATTTTTGTTTTAGGTGCAAAAAGTCAAGTACGTCGGGGCATGACAAATTGATGATTTTAGAAGAATACTTTTACATCTTGTACCAACGCATTGTAAACTTCCGCGGCTTTAGTTCCATTGGTACAGTTCTGAGACGACTTTGGGTTTCGGTTTTGTGAGGTAAACTTAAGTGGAAACCAGTTGCAGGAAAGAGGAGTACATTATTGTAATGGCCGCCAGTGGCATCACTCTGACGAAAACGGCACACTGCCATTACGATATATCCCAGAGAGCCTTTTTACTAAGACAGATAACGATCTTTATTTCCTGATGTCGACTGGCGTTTAAGATATGTCCACAGGATAATTTACCCCATTCAAAAAAAAAAAAAAAAAATCAGCAAATGTGGCTGAAGGATACGGATGACGCATTTTGCATGTGTGTACCGCCGTAACGAATGAAACTTCCCAATAGAATACCGAGTTTTTAAATTTTTTTAAGTGCATGTGGCATTCTCAGGAAGACCAACGTTTTGACAGGTCTAACTTTGATACAAACATAACGCACAGGATCTCTCATTCAAAGTGAGGGATGACATGTATATATATATATATATATATATATATATATATATATATATATATATATATATATATATATACATATATAAATTTAAGTTTGAAGGGAATCGTGCTTATATATTAATTAATTAATTAATTTTTTATTTATTTTATTGAGTCGTTGGATTTGTTTTAACCTGTATGTATTGTTACTAACATCGGTATCTGCTGTAATTTACTGTTTATATGTTGTCCTGTGATTCTACCTATTGTGTGCTCATGTTAATGTATGTATGTACATATTTTATGTTCGGCATGCACTAAATCAAATCAACTCAAATCAAATTCATTTTTAATCATATAGGCATAAACACCGGTGACGCCACGTCATTGCTGTTTATGCCTATAGAGTAATTTAAAAAAACATATAACCTACGTGTCTTTGTGGCAATGATGACGCCAATCCACTGCTGTTTACGTCATATGTGTAATTCAATAAAATGTATGTTACATATCTACGTATGTTGTTTATCACAAAAAATATCATAAAAAAGTAGAAGGAAATTTCAGCAATGCCACGTGGTTGACAAATTAAGAACTAGGAGTTTCCAGGGTTGTCCCTGTGTGATATCAAAGAATTCACGCGAGAGGCTTCGGAGAAGTTTTTTTTTAAGATTTACCCCCAAAAGAAAAAAAAAATCGTAAAAATAAAAAAATCACTGAAACATGACCATTTGAACAAACTGGGTGGAGACCTAACCAATGTACATCCCCACCAAGTTCGAAGGGAATCTTGCTTATAGATTTGGAAAAGTCTAAAATGTGAATAGTGGTCAGACGGACAACGGACAGACGACGAAAGGACGGACGACGGATAACTGACCATTTTATAGGCTCAGCTGACTGACAAGTCAGCTGAGCTAAAAATATTACCTATGAGTCTTTGTGGCAGTGATGACGCCACACCACTGCTGTTTATGCCACAAGTGTAATTCAACAATATATATACGCTACATATTTTTGCATGTCCTTTACATACATCATGCCAAGTTGGGAGCTGTATCGTTCTCGGCATGGAATAATGAGCCCATGTCATCAGTTGACCTTCGATCTTGTTTAGGCAATGGTGCAGCTCCAGCTGTGCATTGCTCTTCAAACTAGCAGTTCTGATAGATACAACACATACATGTTCCACCGCACATGCATTTGCAAATAAGACTTTTAGTGCATGGAATGTAAGCCGTTCACTGTTGATTCACGTGTGATTACTAGCAAATAAAGTCTCAGTAGCAAAAGCTATTCTGGCGTATAACGCATTAATAATTATTTATAATTAACTGACCCTCAACTTGCTTCCAACAGCAAACCTTTAAAACCATATGCCAAATATGCTACATGTGTAGAACGATAGCGGGGGTGGGGGAGCATGAGACGTCACGTCTTTTGGAGCCAGATGGAAATGGGTTAAAAGGCCACCAATCTAGACAGTATACTAAACATCATAATTTGCTCCAAACATTTTCATTTTAGGACTGAGGAAATTGTGGAGTTGGTATGTGCGTTTTCCATTATCGGCCAGGTGATTGGTGCTGGTCTGGCAGCTCTGTGAACACACACACACACACACACACACACACACACACACACACACACACACACGCACGCACACACACACACACATATATATATATATATATATATATATATATATATGTGTGTGTGTGTGTGTGTATCATGTTTTGACTGACTGTCAAGTCATTAGTGAAATTTGTTTCTTCACATAATATTGGAACCTGTTTTGGCAATTTACGAATCTATGCCTCTTGCTGTATTTAACATGGCTGTCATTGTTAGGTTGGAATTTATGCATGTGGCTATTTTTTTCCAAACTTTTTGATGATCTTGGCGGTGTTGTGGTGTGTGCTGTGTTCTCCGATAAAAAGTTATTATAATATATTTATATATAATGAAGGTGGGGCGTTGTTTCAAGATTCTGAAATGTCACAAAAATGATGTAGGCCTACTTTCCTCTTTTGCAGTCAGAGAAGGCAGGTTCACAAAAAAGTGACAGGCTTACCATGCCTGGTTTCCTCTTCGCCGTAAGTGATAAATTCTGGGATTTAAGCGGTTAGACCTATAAGTTTTGAAAAAAAAACCCTTAAAATTTGTAGTCAATGAAGGGTATTGCAAAGTTTGAGAGGGCCGCTTTAAAACCACCAGTTGAGTTTTATGGGTGAATGCCTGTCTCAAGTCAAGAGTGACATTTTTTCTTCATGTTGGTATTCAAAGCTGATTATCGATGTTTTGTTAATTCTTGAATTTTTGCCTTTGCTGTCAGTGTTGTGTTGAAATGTATGACTGTGTGTAATGTTTACGTAAACTTTTAATCACCCCCACAGGCATAATGGTATGTTACCGTGACACGGATCTAACAGTTACCTGTGTGCCAGATAATGATCAAATGGTTTACATTGGCAGCATAACATCCTATTTAGTCACAATACATACATGTTTGAAGTCCTTTCGAAATGTTTCAGAGCACAAAATGAAGACATGATACAAAGTATACACACACGACACACAAATATCCGACCTGTCCGTGAGATAAAAAATGTGGCCGTTCCTTTGAATCAAATAAAAAACAGTTGCCATATAAAATATTAGTTGCTATAATGATATTAATAGTGCGAAATTGTCCTATTTACCTTAAACGATGGAACATTAAATAAAATGATGATATTAAATTCTATAACATTGTCTATTGTTATTCACTAAATATCCATGATATGTTGTGTTTGGAAAAAGTAATCCTTATCAACAGTTTGAGCAATTTTGGATGGCATGTTGAAATAAATTTTCTGTCTGCACCACTCGATACAAATTTTTCAAGCTTTCATGCTTTTATCATTTGATCCGGGCTTATACAATATTACATATTCAAAATTAATATCATACTACATGTGGGATGGATCATCATTTTCAAAGAATCAATATTAAATGTACAAAATTAATATCAGACTACATTTGGGATGGACAAGCATTTCATTGTAAAAACAAATGTATAAATAACAACAGAAGGAATGTGACAATCATGTGCTCAGCTGACCTTGCATATACAAAATGATGTGGTTTCATGACTTTGGGACAAAACCGAGGTTATGTTTCTTGAGAAACTACCTAGACATGAAAATACTGAAACCAATCTCGAACAAATAGGTCATATCTCACACAGCTTTGAGGTTGTCAATGAACAGCAAAAAAGCTTGAAATTTACTGTGTGGCATTCGAATGAAGTCCAGGCCACGCATATGCTGTGCAAGTCGGGCCACAAAGAGGACCACGAACACCAAAGCCATAGTTCTAGAAATCTCAATGAATCAAGGGTACAGTACAATTCAGTACGTTGTTCAGTGGTTCTAGGAATTAAGACAAAGGTATACATGAACTGTGTGAGTCCAAATGTCGACAGAGCATAACCAATTGAGCAAACGTTGTAGACATCTACTGGAGGTACATTGTTTATCAAGTTTGACGTGGAAGTAGCTGGCAGTTTTAAACGAGAAGTAAAAAGTGTTTGATGTCTCCAGAAGGAACTGTTTTATCAAGTGTCAGCAAAATCTGGATGACATATTTGATGAATGAATGACGGACCATGGCCACATGAATGGAGAACCAGCATGTAAGTTCTCCTGACTAACAAGTCAGTGGGGCTCAAATCAGTACCATTGTAGTAAGTTGGGTTTCCATTGTTTACACTTTGTCATAAATATCAGGATTATTGCCAGCTTGAGACAATGTATTGACTTTTCATCACTATATTTGCACTTTCAAACACCTTTCTTTTTGAAATGTTCTTTTTTTTTGGTCTTCTTTAAAACAACACCATGCCTTTAACTACATGTCTAAAACACATCAAATTGTATAATCATGTTGTTTGGATTCTTGTTCATGGTTATTTTAGGCCTGGGGGGCTTTTCTGATGGTAGATGTTGGTGTTAGTGTCACTTTGTGGACTTATTTGGATGATGATCATTGTTGAGATGGTGGTTGCAACTAGTACCTTTTTAAATGCTGAATTTTATTTACAAATTAGGAACCTATGCTTGCAAATTCTCTGATGTGCTGCAATTTTATTGTCCCTTTTAATGAATTGTAAGATCCTATATGCACATGAATAATGCACCTGTTCAAGCCAATTTACTGAAATAGGCTTATAATTTTCAACAAAACTTTTTGCATTCTGTCATGTTACAACTAGACATGGCTTTTTTGATCCTATGGACCTTTGTACATACGTGTTGGACTCTTTTGGGTAAAGACGAACTATAAATTTATGTGATTCACCTATACAGACCAAGGAACATTGACTTTGGTCGGAATTGACTTGGATTTGTTTCATTAGGACTAAGATTTGGATATGGTATGACACTATCTAATTTGGAGAATAAGTAAAAACTATCAAAACAAAAGAATGTTAAAAAAGAAAGGACAGAGACAGCCTCACCCCTTCAATAATTAAAGTCTTAGGGATCCTGGGAGTTTTCCTGTGGAATTGCCAATCAATTGACCATGCATTTTTTCATATTTTTTTTCCTGATTAAAAAAAAAAAATTGAAAACAACAAGAAAAAAAAAACAAAAAAAAAAAAAAAACAAAGCAACAAAAAAAAAAAAAAAAAAAACCCAAACCCCCCGCAAAAAACCACCCCCCCCCCACAAAAAAACCAAAAAAAACCCCATAGACATCAAGAAAGTAATGGAGCTTGGCCGTTTTAGCAAATACAGCAGAGGCCCAAGCAAGGTAAATGTCTACCAACACTGAATTCAATCTGACTGGGGGGTTTGCAGAAAAAAAAACAAAATGTTAATTACAATTGCAATCCCTACTGAAGCAAATTGTAATCAACAATAATATTGTTTACCGACAGATACACACCCTCTTTGGAAAAACACGTCGTTAAAATTCAGGAAGCAATACTGACGAACGATGTATGAATGATGGACCATGTCCAGATGAATAGAGGACCAGCATGTAAGTTCTCCTGACTAACAAGTCAATGGGGTTAAAATCAATACCATTGTAGTAAGTTGGCTTTGCATTGTTTACATCTTGTCATAAATGTCAGGAGCTATTTTCAGCTTGAGACCTTATGCCCTGTTTATTGGAACAGCTTCATAGCAGAAAGCCTTCTGTTGTACCATGGCTCTCTCAAAGTGAAACTTACCTGTAGGTTTAAATACTACACAAACAGGAGCAACAGTGCGACATCTCCCGTGTAGTTGTCAGCCTCAAAAACGTCACAATCCAATCACTCGATGCGCCATAGCCGCTCCAGTCACTGCCCATGTCTAAACCTGTATATTAATGAACATGTTATCACGTTTGGTTCAAAATTTTTAACACCCTTTTAGAGTTCAACAGCCATATTGAATTGTTAACAGGTCAGCAGTAGGAAACGTTTGAGCGCATTTTCCAGTCTTTTATCCTTCATAATACTTTATGTGAAGGCGGTTGCTTGCCATCACCTTGAATATAGTAAAGACATTCAACTTGAATTTATAGAATGCATGGACGTGATCAATCGGCAAATATATGCATGGATATTGTATAACAAGTTCTTGTTAATAATGCCAAGGGAAGAAGAATGTTTATAAAAATAGTGTATGTACAAATGTAGGTAAAAATAGCAAAATGTGTATTCAAAGGCAATGTGACAAAAGAACCATAATTTTTCAAATTTCTTCTGTTGAAAGAAACAAAATAAAAATAGCACTGCAAACACAGAGCTACTGGCACAGAATGACTGCTCTGAAACACGACTGGCCAGTCAGATGCCAAAACTTGACTTGATTCAGTTCATCCATTGAGACAAGGATAGTCAAACTGTACACCAAGGTGGACTGCTGGCTTAAAATGAAACACGGTGTTGTTAGATAACGGACACAGGCATAACCTAGAAAAAAACGTCCCCTGTCCTGCCTGAATGAATTCAAACATGAATAAGAGAATGTGAACTGGGGTTTCCAGTGGGATTTCTTGGAGTATCTATGCTTTTGTGTGTTGTCTCTTGATTCTTGTATTTTAAATCTTAGCTGTTAATTGTGTATGTCTAGCCAAGAGGGCATTACAAGAATCTTTGTACTTTTTTGTGGATACATTAAATATAAAGAAATTTAGAATTTTGAATTGCAAAATGAATTCAAATGTCGGAAACCTTCTGTGCCTGGGACCCAGCTGTCCCGAATCGCCGACCGCTGAAGCCAAGCTGAAGACAATGTCATGTGCGCATTTAATGTTTTGTGTTTTTATTTTCCCGAATGTCAGAACTAGGGAATAGTAACACCTCGGGAAAATTTGTACTAATAGTAGTGGAACACTTGTCTACATTGTGCCTAATCTTTAAATAAAATAAAATTTCAGTGTCGATAAGGTCCTGAACATCGCCTTGAATCCAGTCCAAAATTCATCGGGCACCGGGTATTGTTTGGGGATAGATCAACGACTTCTCGTACTTTTAGTTTTGACGCATTGCTTGGCACACGTGACGAAAGAAGATGAACCTGCTCCGCGTAAAAGGCTTCGACGCTTACTGAAACTATTTTTATCCATTTTCATTAGGTTTATTCAAAATTGATGTATTAGAAGTTGATTTCTCAGATAAGGCACTCCTCAGCCATCACGTGACCAGCTTCGGTTTTGAATTGTTTTATGCCTCAGAAAGTCAAGCAGCGTAGGAATATAACCAACGATGACGATTTACAGCCATGTTTAGCTAGTGTTCAATACACATATTGTCGTCTGAGACCAAGTGCTGTATGGAAGAATTAGCAACATGAAAATGTCTCCCCGATGAAGCAATGGAGTTAAATTATGTTCTTTAAAGATTTGTGGCGCGCCAGCGCTTTCTCAACAAAAACAAATGCTCAGTCGATATATTGAGAACTCGTATAAAATGATGCATGCGAAGTATGTAGATGGTGAATTAAGTATACTTTTATTGAAATAAGGAATAAAAGGCATCTGTTTGGTACCATTTGTATTGCCTTATATACATTTGGCAAATACATGTAGTTGTTTGTTTCTAGAATCACAAAAAACGAAAAACAGATATAACTGTGGACTGTCAGACAATATTTTCTTATATCCTCTCGTACACATGCACAATAATTGAAACGTCGTAATTAATGAGTAAATAAACTCAATCAAGCATGTTGTGAGTAACATTATCAACATGTGAACCCGTTAAAAAACAAAAAAAAAACTAAAACAAAAAAAAAAAAAAAACACGAACAAACAAAAAAAAAACAAAAAACAAACAAACAAACAAACAAACAAACAAACAAACAAACAAACACACACACACACACACACACACACACACACACACACACACACACACACACACACACATAAAAAAAAACCAAAAAAACCAAAAACTCCAGCTAGCATACTCGCGCTTGTCTGGGTTTGCACTACGTACGGTAATTACTCAGGCTGTTGTCCATGAAACTCTTATGTCACACGTAACGGTTGGTCTCCTTTGGAAATAACCTGACGTAAATGTTTACGACAGCAGAGCACTTAATTGGACATTAAAGCGAAACATTTTTTTATATGCATCATAATAATGTTTTAACTTACGTAGATTTCGATGCCTTTGGTAGTAATTTGTTCATTAGTGTAACGGCCAATTTTCGTCCAAAGTGTGAATACCCACCAGGTACTCGTATACCCAACAAGGATTTTAAATCCAAATTATAATTCAGTTTTAATCTGTTTTGATAACATTGATACTTATCTTGTTCCTTATATGTATATTCGAGAATGAGCTATGTTTCTCCTCATTATCTCTTTCTTATATCGCAATCTTATACCCACAAAACTTTTACCTTAAAAACGCAAGGGAATGGAAATTAAAATTATGGCCTTTGAAGCACTCAAATAGTATGTCAATTAACCATTTTTTAAATCTGAAATCTGTGAGCACGTCTTTATGCTAAATCAGCATTTTATGGAACATTAAATTCACATATAGAAAATTTTATCCGCTTGTCACGTTACCATTTTGAGGCACAAACGGTGCTGTTTCAGAAATACTGGGCATTTATCAATTATTCATAAAGGCTCACTGCAGAATCATAGTTTTTTTTCAGGATCACACTATTTAACATACAAATGAACATGTCCATCTACAAATATACACAACGCTTAAAATTCCTCGCTGTTTGCTGTTCCCTTCCTCAGGAATAGGCATTAGAATTGCTATGATAAAAATGATTGAAAATCAAGCCTGGGTTCCTCAGTGAGCCAAAAACAATGACTCTTCGAACCCAAGAATTGACTATTAAGTGTCAGAATAATATGATAGATTTATTTGCTTCAATAAACATATATCAAGCCCATCCCAATGTTTTTCTTTAACATAACAATGTGTGTTATACTATTCTGCTCCTTTGTAGAAAAGCAGGGAAAACCTCCATGCTGCATGAGCTGTTCAATGCGACCCGTACGTCCTCAGATTTGGACGACATATGCCAAGTACAAGGCAATTTCTGATAATGTTTCACATGTAAACTAAAGCACGTGCACCGGACAATGCTGATCGATATAATTGTACGAAAATTAGGTGCAGTATCCGAGGTAAATTATTGGAGCTGGTTTTACAAAAAGAAACATACGCGTATATTCATATGTAGAACAAATCAGCCAGGCTGCTCGACCAGGTCCCCAAACGTTTTTCCGTTCCCAATTGCTTTTGCAGGAGTTCTTCGATAATGTCGTCATGCATGGCTTTGTCCGTATCAAGTCTTTCAACGGAGTGTGATTGCAGCGTGGCTGCTACCTGTATGGCGCACTGAAGGATGAACGCAAGTAGCCTAAAGGTGAAAGAATGTATGGTTTGGGATGGCCTAATATTTTAATACTTCACCATGTTTGTAAATACATTAATTTTGTCTTTGTATATTTGATGTTTTTACAACGTTCTTCAGAAAGACGTTCCTCCTGCACAACTATACATCATACTCAGAGAATGCTAACAAACATTATCTCCGAACATTTTGGTAATTAAAAATCGTTGGTTTTAGCGCCGAGAATATATATGTAGCAAATAGAGAGGTTGGATAATACTATTTTGGGTTGCGACTACACGGAGTGCGTTGAACTCTTGCTCTATTCTGTGTAATGGTAAATATAAACAGACAAATGACAGTATATGAAAAAGACAGCAGCACAGAGTGCAGGCTTCAGTCAAAACACAGGCCCATTAGAAATTACAGGAGTGTATAATGCAATCAATGCAATTAATAAAACAAAAAAGAAAAAAAGAAAAAAGAAAAAAAATATGTAATTCGCCATCTCTTTGGACATAATTTTCTAATAATGCGCACGGTAACTTTTCCGGTGGAATCCTGTGATACATCGAACAGATCACAGCAATGGAAGTAGAGTCACATGTCCATCTTTTGACCAAACAAAATTCAGAGCATTGCACATTAATGAGCAAATTGTCGTGTTGCACTCATCTGGCTAAGGGATCCGCGACAGAGTTGTTGCTATCATGAAAAAATTCTTAAATACAATCAGTCGCTCAATGGACCTTTAATTGGTTCCACAATGTAATCTTGCTTTACAACAAATATATATATATAAATATATGATGTAAACAGTTCTGTTTAATGCAATGTTTCACAATGCCATCTTACATTACGCAATCTTGCATTACGACAAATATATATATATATATATATATATATATATATATATATATATATATATATATATATATATATATATATAAACATATGATGTAAACAGTTCTGTTTAATGCAATGTTTCACAATGCCATTTTGCATTTTGCAATCTTGCATTACGACAGATATATATAAATATATATATGTATATATATATATATATATATATATATATATATATATATATATATATATATATATATATATATATATATATATATATGATATAAACAGGTCTGTTTAATGCAATGTTTAAAAAAATAATCGTATTCATAAATGACGAAAACAAAAAAAGGAAACTTCATCAAAAAACGCCAATATCGGGATTTAAATGTATATGTATGACCGAGAGACAAAAATACCTTTACACAATGTATCTTGCATACAAGATTAGTCACGATATCTGGCAGAAAAAATGTTTATATTCTCAATATATGTGGTCAACACAAAAGGAATAAATGGTAGCCCGTTAACAATATTTTGTCTGAGCGTAGTTTTTTTCTTTCTATTAGAGGCTCCATAGTCCAACTATATTCACACCAAACAGACCCGTTTTATGTTTTTCCATAATATGAGTTACCTTAATGAGCAAAATGCAAGAATTTAGTTGACTTTGACCCAAGCCTCTGTGTAGCCTCGAGTTGTACATAGCGCGACAGGTAGACAGTTGTTGACGTGGCCGTTTACTATTAATCAACAATATATATTGTGTTCGTACGCAAGGAGTACTGGTATTACGACAGTTGCAGAAAAATGCCTATACAGAGAAAAAGAGGAAAATACAAACTTTTCAATTCATCCAAGACAATAGTCCAGTGATAATTCTAATTATTATAAGGTAAAAAACATAGAAGAGCCACGAACCACAAAAAGCAGTCCATGTAAAGTTCATCTAGGGACTCAACAATTTCCTGTCGGATCCAAGGGACCCTAATATATAGGCTGGTGAGCCTGTCGACCAGTTGTATTTCCAAATTAAATACGGTTAAACCAAAATATTAATGAATGTGGGGGCACAAGCTAACAAGTTATAAATGGCGTCTGCTAATGAAACACTTTAGCTGGTATCATTTTACTTCAATTCGGAATTATGGTTGTCACAGATTCTGGAGTAGTTGGCACATCATTGTCGTGTGTAAATAAGCCTGAACATATTAGAAAGGACTTCACAACAGGGAAGACATTTTTCCCAAAGTACACCTTACGCGCTTGATGGCACTAAGGCTGTCTATGAAGCACGTTATTACCATAGAAATCAAATATGTTGTACGTTAGACATATCGCTCACGTAGGACTTAGAATCCTGTACGTACGACTTGCTATCCCGTACATTTGAATTAGCCCATAAAGACGAAGGACAATTCTTCCACAGTTCCACCTATGGCTCGAAACGACGGCGCGGGATTTTCTCCCATCACGTTATGCATGTATCACCGGTATATGGCTTGCTATTTTCACAATCCTGTGGAGAATTGGGATCAGAACAGAAATACAGCCTCTTATGCTGGAATAAATATTTAAATTTTATAATGAATACACACTAAACTTGTCATGAAGTATAATATTCTTATCCCGTCATACACAGCGTTTGATGAGTTTAAATCGAGTGTATTGAAAGCATTGATATCGACCTTCGTGCAATTTGTTGCTTTTCACATACACCATATGAAGAGCTCGGCTTTCCAATGAAGACCTGACCCGGCTCATTTCAAATTTGAGCTGGCTCAAAATATTTATGATATGAACCTAAATTGTGTACATGTTCATTGAACCAATTGTCCAAATCAGGTTATTTGAGAGCCGAGTGCCCTTTTTGGTATATAAACGACGGTGAACTTAGCGTTAATGTGGTCTACAAGGAGAAGCCAAGAGTCGTATGACATCCGTTGTTCGATGCTTGCGTAATTATGTCGGCAGTCACTTACAATGTCACATGTTTTTTTTTATAACTTTTCAATGAATACACAAACTCACCGGAAACATCTGCAAACTAAGATGAGTGTTACAATATAGCCCCTGATATATTGATTCAATCTACTCTGATTCAAGCTGAAGTTGATATAGACGAATACACAAGCAAAAGGAATGTCCAAAATATTCTGTATTTCATCTTTAGATTGTCCCTGTAGAAGTACTTCAAGAGTGACCAGTTTTGTCAATTTACATATGAATATATAATCCCACGATTAACGCAAAATGTATGTGGACAAACTTTATTCAAGGACCTTTTGTCGTGCTCTCTCAGTCGCTGAGGTGTTCTGCAGGCTTCATGTTATCACTGTATCCACCATTAATGCCTTATACATAACGGTGAAACATTAGTTCAAAATTAATTGACTGCTGCGGAAGTATACTACCAAAGAATCAAACCTTAAATGGAAAAAAGGTTGAAGCATGCCATTATATGTATGTTTTATGTATGTATGTATGTATGTATGTATGTATGTATGTATGTATGTATGTATGTATGCATGTATGTATGTATGTGTGTGTTTATGTATGTATATATATGTTATCCCAGTGTGAGATCCGTATCCTTCCCTGTATTTTTCCCCCGAGGTAGTATATAGTTCCCGAGGGGGAAAATACAGGGAAGGATCTAACCATGGGATGATAGATGTATCCAATACTTATAGTCAAAAGTTCTATAATATGCTCATGTCATCAAATAACAGACAAGAAAACTCAAATTCAAGTGATGATAATAAAATAAAACGAAATAAAATGAACAGGTTTCATAATGAGAATTAATGTTTAATACTGCCGTCAGATGACACTATCCACTGCTGATCTGGTGCTCCTAAGCAGGGAGGGGGATTACATCAAATTTGAACTCTGGTTGACCGGAGAAAGGCCTGTGTTCAATGACCATGTTACTAACTATGTGAATCGCTAGTAATTTGTCAAGCTCCTGTGGAGGGAAGCATTCAATTGATCTCTGCTCATACCTCCCCTTCAACCACTTGTGAAAGTTGTTGACATCATTGGCTGTATTTTTTTTCCATGTGTTTGTATTTTTCTGTTCTTCAAGTAATCTGGAGTTATCAGACTCATTTACCTCAACATAGTTTCTGGTTTCTTTCTCTGCTGAATACTCCATGTCTATAATTCTGTTTGCCAGAGAGGTGAGCACCCTCTCCCCTTGAAAATAAGCCATTGTGTAGAAAAAATTGAGGATTTGAATAAATTGCGTTGCTAGGTGAACAAATTCTAAAGGAAAAAATTGGATGATTTTTGAGGGAGCGTATCAGCGAGCGTATCAAGCTCCAATGTTATTCCGATGGGGCTTTGATACGTACTATTTCGTGTTACTAGGGTAACACAAAAGAAAGCATCTGATTGGCCAGTCCTGATACACTCCCTGTAAAAACCATGGTGTCTGGGAACTTTTGACCAAAAGTGTTGGATATATATATACGTACTCACACACAATATACACCTACATATTATATAGGTGTATCTATGGTTGTGGCTGTGTCTGTGTATGTGCAACCCCTGGATCTGATATTTCCTATACAATACCGGTTTTTCCCATCCGTCAGAAGTCCTTTGTTTCTAAATCCAAAGTCAGCAATATTTTGCAGAAATAACTCATTAGAAAATGATTTCCATACATATAGTTGTTCATTGTAGCTATTATTGTGGAAAAAAATTAATTTGAGGTTACTTCAGTTAAGGCTAATTTCCAGGAAAATGTCAAGGTGTATTTTTTAAGAATTACAGTTTTGAAAAATACACAAAATTTTGATCTAGAAACAACTTTGCAACCCTTTTGCACTCAAAAACATCAATAAAAGTGTGTTATCTCTACTCGACTACTATAGCCGGTGGACAAAGATTCCCGTTCAAACGCAACACCAACAGCGCCCCCCCCCCCAAAAAAAAACCTTTGCATTTGTATCTTTTTGTCCAAAACCACTTCCTAGTAGTCATTACCCTATTCCGCAGTCCGAACTCTTTGCTCTCCATAAGCTAACCTATCCCTGTCTAACTTACATACATAGAAGTACTATTGTCCATATTGCATACGTTCCTCTGCAAAATTTTGACATAGGCTTTATTAGCCCAAATAAATTAAAGGGTCTTCAGCGGGAACTACTCAACATGTTTCGGAGCCTTTTACCCGTACATGTCTCTCTGAGTAGCAGCTCCTTGTCTAAGCTAAATATTCAGCAAAAACAACCCACATAATAATGAATTTAATGTGAACGTGGCAACTGATGAATTAGCTAAATACGTGAAGTTTTGCTTATAAATGCAGAGCTTCATATCAAAGAAGAATATCTGTCAAACAAACCATAATTACCAAATTTGCATAGTACAGGTTCAGGTAAGAACAATCTGACTTACCCCTGAACCAATATGTACCCTTTCTAGCTGGACAGCTTATCCTAGTTAAACCATCCGCCAATGTTTAAGTGAAGTGGAAACAAGCTGGGGCATTATATTCAGTCCCAGTGATTGTAAAATAAACAGTTGCAGCTAGACCACCTGTGCAAACCAAGGGAAATCCTAACAAGGACTGCAACAATGTACATCCTGCACCAGAGATGTAAAACAAACTCCATGATGACACCTACTCCTCAAACAATTAAGCTCTATTAACTGCCAACCCTGAGTCAATGTGTCAACTTAATGTGTCAGGTTTGTGACATTTGAGAAAATACTGTCAATTTTGAGTAATTTTTCAATATTGAGTAAATGTGCATTTAGGCATATCAGAAAAGAATGAATGTCATTAGCATTTATGCCAAAAACATGCTATCAAAACAATTTTACTTAACAGGATTTTAAGTACAATTAGGCAAACATGTAACTGTCGTAGGCCGCTTGTTGCTGCCTGTAGCCCCGGGGGGTTTACCTGACAGAAAACATGAAAGCCTAAAATGTCTGATAGTGAATATTAAAACAGAAAGATGCCGAAAGATTAAGTTAAGTAGCATAACAGACAAGTCTAAAAACTGTAAATTATTGTGGCCAAACTTCCTAATAATCTTTGGATATTAACAGGAGAATTATAGGGCAAGTCAGAAAAGAATGAAAGTCTTGTATTTATGTCAAGAGAATGCAATGAAAATATTAACCAGATATCAAGTACAATTAGGCAAGCTCGTAACTGTCGTAGGCCGCTTGTTGCTACTTGTAGCCCCTGGGTGCTCGCCGAACAGAAAAACAAGCTCGCCTAAAATGTCTGAAAGGTGAACATTTAAACATAATGATGTGAAGAGATAAAATTAAGTAGCAGAACAGGCAAGTCTAAAATCTATAAATTATTGAAGCCGAACTTTCTAACCATCTCGGGATATTTACAGCACAATTTGTAGAAATATTTGATCAAATGTACACTTTTGAATCCTCTTGACTCAAGTTTATTGCAAATAAATTTGATTCTAGATGCAAAGTCCTGAAATTTAGAACAAATACGACCAAATCTCAAAATCTGTGATAAAAATGTATTATATCCAATAGTATCCGAAATATTACTGTCCGGGAAAGGATAATTAACTACTTCAAAGTTAAACTCATCTATTTTGTGATAGACTTTGATACAAAACCTGTCATTAGTGACCTGAATATCCAAGTCCAAAAACACATTTCTGAAACCATCTGAATTGTTACCCTCCAAAGAGATATCTTTTGGGTAAATTTCTTTAGCAATTATACTGAAATTTTGTACATTTACACAAGCAATGTCATCAATATATCTTGCGTTGTTTGATACTTTTGTAGCCATTTGAAAGTCCTTTTTCATCAATTTATCCATATACTTAAATTCAAGCCAGGCTAGATACCAATCTGCCAAGAAAGGGGAGCAGTTGCTACCCATTGGAATGCCTTTTATTTGTTGAAAAACTAATGGTCCGCATTGAACAACAGTATTATCCAGAAGAAATTTTATAGCATCTATCAAAGTGTCAACAGTGTAAGATTTAACGTTACTTTTTGAATATTTATTGTGTGACCAATTTGCTTTCTTTGTATATGAATTCATATAAATGTATGGCTTACCATTATGTTTAAACATTTTGCTTATTAATTCTAAAAGAGAACTTTTGACTTCATCTATGAGTAGATTTGTGTACATTGTAGAAAAATTTTTGATATTCTTTGCTTTACATCTTTGATTTTAGACACAAACTCGGAAGAATTGCTAATACTCCAAAAACAATTTATTTCACAGTTTCTTGAAATTGCATTACAGTATTTACGAAAAGGATTCCTAATTGCAGTCAAACACAATGTTACTTCTTTTGATAATTGTTTTCTTGTACACTTTGCAGCACCGGCTATGAATCTAGATTTGAAGGGGTTTTTATGTAATTTGGGTATCCAGAACAAAAGTGGAATAGAGGAGTCCTCTTCAGAAATTTTGATATTAAAATTACTTTTCATCTCATCTTTATGTGTATCTATCAAATTATCAATGGATTGTTTGTCTAATTTATAAACGTCATTTCCTCTTATGGCTGAAATATTGTTTATACCAAGTTCTTTTTTCAAAACATCCAGATAATATTTTTGCAGATGATCCCAAAATTGTTCCCTGCCTTATATATGTTAGTGACTACAAATCTTTCTTGTAATTCTTTGACTGCTTTTGAAACTTCAGGTTGTTTTTGTAGAGATTAACATAGCAAGCAAAATGGTCAAGCACATTCAGTTGTGATAATTTTCGTGCTTAAATGTACATGTAGATCCCAACATGTGATAGTATCATACGCTCAACATGAGCTTATCATGTTTAATGTAGATTATGCAGTTTGAAACAGTGCGATAGGGAAATAACCATCAGACGGATATATATGTATGTGTATATATATACATGTATATATATATATATGTATATATATATATATATATATATATATATATATATATATATATATATATATGTGTGTGTTTGTGTGTGAGTTTATGTGTGTATGTGTGTGTGCGTGTGTCTGTGTGTGTATTAGAGGAACAGCTTTGATATACGTGGATATTTACAGCCAGTTAAACGGAAAAGTGTTATTTTTGTTATACATCAAAAGACAGTATACAGAATGAGCGTAATAAAACGATTTCAAGGATCGCGGACATTTCAGCAGCATTATATTGGTACAATGAGAGATCACAAAGCATCATTGTTACTGGGTGTATCGTTCAACTTAATCGAAGCTATGCTTGAGTAGCATGCATAAATAAAGCACTGAGCAGTGAATACGTGGAGTCGAGTTAACATATCAATCGATATCATACACGCAGTATTATTTTTGTTTTTGTGAGACGCCGGAATATCCGAAAGTTGAATTTTATTATATCACCTAAACGGAGGAAAGGCACAGAATAGATGGTCTATTTTCCTTTATATCGTTTCCTTTTTGAATAGCATAGAGATGAATTAGTCTCCAAAAACACTTCTTTGATTACTCAATATCAAAATACAATTTATTTTATGCAGATGATAGTGCAAGGTCGGACGCTCTTTTAAACCGCTTGGATAATTGTTAGATATGTGTCGGTACAGTAACGATTATAATGAAAACATTGTCTTGTGTAATTCACGTCATAGACGGAAAGGGAGGAACAATGCTATTAGGTTCTGACACGAGTCCTACTGATGGTAGGCCATATATCGCCAAAGCATTGACCTCCCAACGCAGGTGTATAATGCTTACACATACCCATATGAGAGTCTCATGGTCAAATAAACATGTCGATTTAATAAATAAGCCGCCTGCGTAATGTAGCGATCGAAATATGTAAAATTATTCTCAGTCACCCCTTTACCTACCACATCTCATCAGCATTAAGCGGACTCCATACAATTTGTGCAATTCTTCATCTTGCCAGCGGGTCTCCTATGGAACTACCTCCTGTGGTTTGAACTGTTGTGGACATATCAGTGCTAAAATACAGGACACTTTACCTACTCACATGGAAACTGGACGAATTTGTCAGATTTTTAACTTAACATGCAATCATAAGCAGGGAGCACATACAGATGCTACCTTTGTTAATAGTGATACACATGAACAATTTACTTTGCTATTTGTCTAATTTATTATCAATGCTTTAAAGTTTTACTCCTGCTCATCCATTTCATGTTTGGATTAAAATCTCTCATCCTTTCATCATACAGTCATATTAGCACTTAGTTACTGTTTACTTATTCTACACTGTCGAGTCGAGTCAAAACAAAGGTTTTATGCATGTACGTATGCATGTATATATATATATATATATATATATATATATATATATATATGTATATATATATATATGTATATGTACACAGATGACAAACGTTAATTCAGCTATATAAGTAGGCTGCTTAACGTATAACTATTACGACGCTTCTCTACGATACTTTGTCGAAAAGAAAAACTTCATATGTAATTCCCATATTCTTTATAATCTCAACAACTGCCATTTCGTATAACACATGTCGAACAGCTGAAGGAAAAAGGATGGAAAAGCTGCGAGAAACGGTCTGGACCACGATGTTTGCTTCATGCTCAAACTGTTTATTTAAGTTCACAAAGGCTCAGGCACAACATACCCATTTAATGGAAAACGCTTTGAAGGAAGCAAATTTCCCTGTGATCTAAGAGAAAAGGACAATGTTGGGCACACTGCTAACATCATTATATCATGCGCACGAAATGTATTGCATTATGAAGCAGCCAAATTGTGACCCCCCCCCCCCGTCAAAGAAGGTACAAGTTTCCCTGGGTTCAATCATCTCGTACAAACCTCCCTTTGTCCCTCATGCTCATGATCAATTTGTTTTCTATGCCAAACAGCAGTACTATGTCACTGCGGTTGCTTTTCTCCTTCTTTTGGCAACTCCAGCATAGCCGTCTATTTTTTCATGCTTGTGTGCCAACACAGACACACTGTTTTCTCCGAAATTCTTTCTTTCTTCTTTCTTTACCAGCAAATTTGTCCGCCCTTTTTCTCGGAGATAATTCTAGATAAAACTTCAAACTTGGCAAATTACACTTTTATAGATGAGGTCTTGCCTTTTTATAATGAGAGGTCATGCTTTTCAAAAGTAAGCAAGTGAGGGCTAATTAAAATGTTAAATCTTCAATATCCTGTATACTATAGTGGATGTGGTTCCGAATATATAGGAGTTTGATCATAGGAAAGCAAAGATCATCTCGGATGTCAAAATCATATCAAGGCCAAAGGTAAATTTTGGGTTAAAATGTCATTTAAGAAGTCCAGGTTCACTTCAAGTAGAGGTCATCTCAAGGTCAAAGGTCATTTCAGGGTCAAAAGCTAGTTTAGATGGTGGCTCTCTTCTAGCCATCACTTGGTCAAATTGTATCCAATTTTGATCATGTTGGGCTCAAATTGTAGCTCTTGTAACACTGTACAATTTTGAAACTTACATGTGACCTTTAAAGGTCAAGGGTCAACATCATTTGGACCTTTGAAAGTTTCATCCAGCCATATCTCGGCCAATCTCCATACAATTTGTTGGGCTCAAATTGTAGGTATTGCATCACTGCACATTTCTGTGAGAACATGTAACCCTTAAAGGGCAAAGGTCAAGGTCATTTGGCCCTTTGAAAGATTCATCTTGCCATAACTTGTTCAGTTTCGTTTGATTAGGTTCATGTCGAGCTTAAATTGTGGGTATTGTAACACTGTACATTTTTGCAATTTACATGTGACATCTAAAGGTCCAAAGTCAAGGTCATTATGTAAGTTGGAATTTTCATCCAGTCATATGCTGAATGGAATATGAATTACAAAAGAACAGAAGTTGTAGAATTTAATATTTGCAACTTTTGAAGGCACACAGACAGATTCGCTTTGAAGCAAATCTTCTTTTCTGGTTGTGCTTTTGGAGTTTCTTTGCAAATACAACTATCATGGGTTTCAAAGCTGGTCGGAAATGGTGCCTCGGCGATAATGTCAAAGTTGTCTGCATTCAATCTAAATTAAAGAACATTGTTTTATGCTTTTCAGCACCCTCCTCCTCCTCCTCCTCCTCCTCCTCCTCCTCCTCCTCCTCCTCCTCCTCCTCCTCCTCCTCCTCGTCCTCCTCCTCCTCTTCATCATCATTAGTCATTACTATAATCATCATTAATATTTCCCGAAGTCCACATATGTTAGAACAATATATTTCTCTTTGATTTGAATATGTAAAGACGTTGTGAATATATGCCGCAAATTAGTGCAAGTTGCCCAATCTCGAATCCGAGAATTTTAAAATCCAGAGAAATGAAATAAAATGAAACTTATTTAAATTTGTGGAGACTGTTCTGCTGATAGATGGCATAATTTTGGGTCCAAAGCATAGAGCACAAAGTAAAAGGATATTTGCATTTTTGACATTTTAAGTATTTTGATTTTGCAAGGGATTTTTCCTCAAGGGATATTTATACTGAGATATCTATGGCGTTTCTTTATTTTTCAGCATTCATATACGTTCAGACATCTCTGTACACATGTAATCGGCTTGTTTCTTGTATTTTATTTTTAAGTTTCTCCAGACCCTGGGATGTTCATATTTTTTCTGAATTTTTCTGCATTGATATTGGGGAAAATATTACAACCAAGATAAGTTCTTAATGTATCTATTACAGACCAAATGATTTTCTTGTATTCATAAGAAGTCCGTTTTGCCCTGCCATCTGTTAGTATAATTCACATCCCACTCAAGTGATTTCTAATAACTCACGAAGACGTATAAGAAAACAGAAGGATTAAAATATCCGCATAAGGGTCAATTACGCTGTATTCAATTATGTTGAGTCCGTCATCGAAGAAGATAATGAATGATAATAGCAAGATCAAACAGGAACCTTGAATGAATTCCATAACTTGGGAATGGTCCCAGGAGGCTTGCTTGAGGTACTCCATTTGAAATAGTCGGCATTTCAAATACTTTTTTGTTTTGGCCAGGGAACGGCCGAGTCTTGAACCAACAACCTTCTGCACCCATTGCTGGGCTGAAAATGGGATACGCACATATATATCCGCGGCCACATCTCCCTTTCTTAAAAAGAATAGATCAGTGGGGTAAATACGTGCGACTACTATGATCAACACGGTTAACTGCACATGACACAGTGCAAAGCACTCCATAAGGCATTTCCTCAGAATCGGATACTACAGCATTTAAGGAACGCCGGAAAATATGTTTCTTATATCCTTAACCCTAAACCTCAAGCACCATTTGTATGGTTGAAAATGTGAAACGGGCATACCCACATGGTTACATACAATTCTAAAATGAATGGTTCAGTGGGATAACCATGTGTCAAAGCCATGTTCAACACAATTAACAGTATATGAATGAGTGCAAATACTATATACGGCATAATCCTGAACTACGTCATTAAATTGAACATTTCGAATGATCCCTGCTTTCTATACATCATTTAACTGTAGTATTTTTGACAGAGAGTACTCACGCTTAGATAAATGTTTCTGATACAATTATGGTGAAGATTAGGGATAATTAAAAACAAAGAAATGTTTCTTAAACCACGTATTTTAATGGACAAATTCAATTCTAGCCCAGAACCAAACCAAATGCTAGAAACGTCACTCACTCCGTAATGACAATAGCTCTACGCCTATAACACAGTAAATTTATAATAAGTAAATATCATATTTACGTGCTGGATCAATTGGAATTGCCGACGCAATAGCCAGTCATTGTATGCTGAGCGCATATTTTAGTGTTTTTATCCTCTAGGATAGCAATGTAACGCATGAAGTGTTTGTCAGTTTCCAATAAAAAAAAATAAGAAATTGTCGAGTTCCATGTAGCTATTCTGATTTTTGAAATGGGTCCGTTTCTTCATTTTAATTTCAAGTTACGTGCACATATAGTAGAACTTTCTCTATGTGCAGTTATTTCCCAAGCAAAGGCAATCATTTATGTTAATTATGAAGGATTGCTCGACCAGATGCTGGCAGAAAGAAATATATAAAAGCATCTCAGTAGAAAAATAAATCCCAACATTTAAAGAGAGTTACAGATGAATGAATAATAATCTTGCTGTGTGAACTCAACCAACAACATTTTAATGCACCATTAGGTCAATACAATATCTTGAGAGGGCTGATCGACATCATACGTCATACCTAAATCAATTTTGCACGTATTCCAGCGACGATAAAGTCACTCGAGTCCTACATCTTCAGAGGCACAAGAGGTTCTGCGTCTCTAGCCGTCAGAGTCTTAAAACTGAGCACTCAGAATGGGAAACAAAGTAAGTAATAAATAAAAAGGACATGCAGGTTTCGGGACTTCTGAAAATCAAAAGTGCAATATTCAGTTATTTATCATTTCCAATGTCGTTTATTTTAGGGAGCACCCAACCTAAAATTCGATGCTAAATTATATTTACTGTCACAGATACACAAATAATTTCTCACTAACACTTACTGGAGTTCACATCCAAGCAATGTTTTTCGTCAAAAATAATGGATTTTGGTTTTCCATTGCTGAATATCAAAGCACTCTTCTGTTCATCCGGAGACCAAAACAGGCTTAAAGTTCTTTCTGTAATTTCGGTTGTTGTATGTTAACTGTTGAGATCATGTATGTCGGGTATAAAGTTGATATATTTGTCCATTGCTAAAGGTCTATCTGCCCCTAAATGTTTAAAAAGACGACGCGGGGAGTTCTGCCGACATTAAGCGGTAATACAGAAAAGAGTGCAAAGCAAAATAACAGTTGCATGTACCCAACTCAGAGAATGTTTCTAAATTGATTTTCATTGTTCTCATTGTTATATAAAATTGAAGTTTTTCAAAATAGTCACTGTTTTATATCATTTATCTGGTACACTTACCTACATTTCTGTTCATGCATATGTTTATATGTTATGTTACTATTTTACTCTTTGTATATGACGCACCAACAATCCTGCTTTATCTTATAAACCCGCTTTAAAGGGGTAGCTTCGACAAATTATTATTATTATTATTATTATTATTATTATTATTATTATTATTATTATTGTTATTATTATTATTATTATTATTATTATTATTATTATTATTATTATTATTATTATTATTATTACGGACGTACTGATATCAACATCGGAATTCATTGCTTTCTAAAGTGTTCAATATCATCACAGGTATACTCCCGTCAATTTTTCCGAGTGTTCGAAATACAGAGCTCCCTAATACGGGAGTACGACGCTGTGTTTCCGGTGGCAATAGCGCCACATTTGGGTTTGTTTCTTAAAATCTCACAGGTTACCACTGAGGCGGATGAACAACCTCCTGTCCCTGTATATGCAGTGGTCAACAAATCGAAAAGAAGTCCCGACAGCGTAGATGGTCCTGTGGAAGTCACCGAAATGGATCAGTCGGTCGGTTCCGGATGGAGTTATCTGCGTTAAAATCAAACCTTAATAATTTACTATCAATGGTGTATCAATTAAGCAGTATCTGTTAAATGTATGTTTTTCTATGATATTTGTACACCGCATGGACTGCTACCAGCCATTCGCAAGTCTGAATAGTGTTAGTGCAAATTGTATCAGGTGTCAACAGTTTGAATTTAGCTTTATTTGAAAATTTTAAATAATGGATGCAACTATCGTAAAAGGAATTGCAGTTGGTAGGACAAAAAATATATTTCATTTTTGTGTAAAAACACATGATTTTTGTCGAACCAAATTAAGGTCCTTTCAATTGAAAAACGTGTGATTAATAGCACAGGAAAGAGAAATATACCTCGTTATCATGCAAGCTTCATATTTGTATCGTTAAGTATGTTGTGGTACCCAATGTGTACAGTGCGATGACTATGCATTTTATTTGCAAAGTTGAGAGTAGCTTACAGAATATTATATCTAGTGATGCTCCCTGGAAGGGACTATTAAAAGAAAAAATTACAAGTTCATAAGTGATAATACTGCACCCAAGTTGAGACCTCTTTGTGCATCTTTTAACAGTCAATACCAAAAATATGATGGAGGTAGTACACTTCACATTAGTAAAATTTTGTACTTGTGATAAATGTTAAAATTGATTGAAATGGATATGGAAACTTCAGGTTTCTATTTTATTGTAGTTCTTCTGTGTGGTTAAATCTCCTAGGATGACCCTTCCAGTGTCTATCTTGTCAATGTTTAAATGCATTCACTGTTGGTGATAATACTACATCATCTGGCAGACTGTTCCAGGAACTTACAACCCTAAACGAAAAAATAACTCTATTTCCAAATGTCAAACCATAGTCGTTGGATCTCCAGTCTTTAAACGTTCCCCACGTAGTAGGGTCAAGATTTCTTCTCAACAATCCAGTTGCCACTGTTTGATTGGAACCCAGATTATTTCTGAGGATTTCATATCGCCCCTTAGTCTTCTGTAGACTAGAGTTGGCAGGTCCAGCCTTTTTAGTCTTTCAGAGCAACTCAAGTCTTTGAATCCTGGTGTCAATTTTGTGGCTCTCCCTTATACATTTCCCAAGGCATCAATATGCTTCGTCAAGTGTGTGCACCACACTTGGTTTGTATATTCAACATGTGCTCGCACCATTGACCTGGACAACAGTAAAATTGATTTTTCATCCATATTTTGGACAGACTTTCTTATGATTCCAATCATTCTATTTGTTTTGTTTATTTTCTCTTGCACGTGCATCTGAAATTTTTCTGTCATCGAAGAAAATCGACCAAATCTTTTTGTGTTGATATTTCCTTTAGTGTGAAATTGTCGTCCACTCCCATTTTAGAATAGACCTTAAGGATAGTGAATTAACCAAATCTCATAACTACATACTTATCTGGATGGAATCCCAGTTGCCACTTGTCAGTCCAGTTTTGTAAAGACCTAAGATCCTGCTGTAATATTTTGATATCTTATCCAGTTTTTATCCTGCGGTATATTTTCGCGTTTTCAGCAAACAAATATATATTCGAATCTGGTTGATTACATTAGGTGAGTCGTTTATGTTAAGTACAATAAGGAGTGGTCCCAGTACACGTCCCTGTAGTATTCTGCAATAAAAACCTCCTTTACCTTTGATATGGAACCATTTATCACCTCTTTTTGTTTACGATTGTTTAGAAATGCTCTGGTCCATTGAAGTATTTTTCTGATATATAGCATATTCGTCAATTTTTGTCCAGTATCGATTAAAGGTGCTGCGAAATTCATCCACATTTGAGGCCAATGGTAAAAGGTAATGTGTATTCCCATGAGCGTTAAGAAAAAATTACTTGCACTTCAGTCATAGCAAAGTTGAATAGTAGGGTATATAACCTACTGATCCCATCTTTGAAATTTTTAATCCAAATAATTTTCCCTGGTAGATGTGGCCTTTTCGATATTTATATCATGTGTGAACAAATTATATTTTTGTTTCTGCTTTGAATGTTTTTCATCGAGTAGAGCTTGAGCTTCGTCTTTAAAAATCACAGGAGGATCTTGTAAATTATACACGTGCCTTCAGCCATTAAAATATTGTCTGATCATGCTACGCTTCAGATTCATTGTCGCTTGACAGGCTGCTAATTGGTTAAGCCTCTGGGTCATTGCTGCGGTCGTTTAACTCTTTCATTGCCAATTTCTGGAAGGTTGATATGGTCTTTATTGAGACACTGCATTCATATTGTTTGTAAACAGACTTTTCATTCAAATATCAGCATGGCTACAATGCCGGACACCACAAGAATGATCCAGGTTGGCAGCTCTCCCGGGTGCACTTTAGGCGCTGTGCGCCCAAAACTCACATAGGGGAACCGTTGATTAAGTCAAGACTTTGCACTGGAAAAAAGGTTAATTGTGCAAAACCATTGTGGGAGGACGATTATTACTGTGCACATACGCTTGTAACCCAAGCAATATTGCAATATTTACATAAATATATATGGATTATTAAATATATGTGTTGTAGGACCGACTTTACTCATCGCATTTTGCTTGGACCTCTTCATACTTTGGTATACGTATTTTTACACTATGACTTAGGCTCATCTCAATAACTTGTAAAAGCACGTGGTAGATGGACTTCTCCATCATGTACAAGGCAACACAAATTTATAAACATGCCACGGTCTAGGCTGCATTTAGTTTTCCCTGTTGTTAGTGGGTTTGTATTTCAGGCATATAAACCAACTTGGCGCAGAAGCATCGGCCGTGCACAGCACAAAGGGCTTATTATGTGGACCTTGGTAAAAGCATTTTTGCGAAGAAAAAGGGGGTGGGGAAGAAAACAACCGATCTTGTTTCTCTGTTTCCTATTTCTTTCCCCTTCTTTCTGCTGCATATACTACTTGTTGCACTCTACCTGTCCCTGTCATCACATTTCCTTTACCCCAATTCTTTTCTCGTTTACTTGTTTATCTATCACTTACTTCTCTCTACAGTGCTGTTGTTTCTAAAATTTTTCCTTTTGGTACTAAATAAGCAACTTTGAAATAGCTTTTGGATAATATTATCATAAATTAAAATTAAAAGACAGCCAAACATATTTGGAAAAGATATGGCTTCGAATTAGTGAGTTACGGGACTGTTCACCATGACTTATGAGCTAAACTTGTACCAGCGTGTTGAAAATTTCTCCCAAATTTTCAACACGCAAACATGCGTTTTGAGTATACAAACCCCCGTTTGAATTGCTCGTTGTCAGTTCTTGATAGCATCCAGGGAGGCCCTCATCTGAGCAGCTAAGAGAAGTAGGACGCTGCAGGACTCCAGATGGAGTGCAACGTGGCTATGCTCTGGCGTGAACAGAATCAGATCAACCTGGTTCTGTATAACTTCATCGTAGATGACTGAGAACGGGCAACGGCCATTTTTGTACTCGAATACATACATTGCATGATCGTCGAGTCTGTAACTCATATGTTACTCATACGCTCAAGTTACTACCAGGTCGCTGAAAGTTGGGAATACGATAAGAATGCGTTTAATGCGCTGTTTACAGATCACAGCCTTCTCGAAAACCTTGTTTTTGGCTGTTGTAGCAGATTTGATTGTGTGGGAGCTTTTTCAAAATCTGGCAAAAAATCTCAGACACTAACCAAAGTTTGACCATAAGCTCTCGTATGACACAGCTAAGTGCCCTTTGTCATGCTAATAAGCTCATTCCCATGCTGTTTACTCTGTCTCATTATTGCTGTCCACCGTTTTCCGTTTTATTCATATTTGTTTTGGATCATAGGGACTGGCATTACATTATAATGTATATTTGGTCCTATATAGGTATAGAACATGTTTCATTGTTGTGTGTGTTTTCTTGCTAGGGTTTGTCTTGGTTTAATGTGATATTTAGAACTTGATCATTTGTTTATTTGTGATCTCAATGATTACGAGAAAAACAATGTTGCAGGAACTGGACAAACGCATCATGACCATGCATCTGCTGCGGGCCATGGCTCCAGTGACCGAGGAGTTGCAGCTGCTGGCACTCAGAAAGCAGGCATTGTACGGAGACATCAAAGTCCAAGGTAATGCACGAGGCTATAAAAGGGGGGCAAACATTGATCCCACTTCCCCTTTGCCCTGCCCCAGTGATATTGATCTGGATGTTCCGGTGCTCCCTGCATCCCTATATGTGTCCATTTCCCCTGTTCTTTTATATTTTCATGACATTCCATCTACTCCTTTGTATCTAAGTTGATCTCCCCTGTTGGCTTAAACGCTTTTGAGAAATTTGCATGGTGATATTAAATAATTTGGCATAAGCCAGAAAAACCTGCACCTGGATTGGACTGCTTTGAGTTCTCAATGTTGAAAAGCCTATTTGTAACAGCCTGAGGACGCTCGGTTTTATGTTCAAGTATTTGAAAGCCACGTCACTGGGTTTTGAATCACACAGCTTCACCAGCTGTATTCCAAGGAGACAGAGTTAAAAGCTGTGCTGTGTCCTGCCCCGCAACCAGAACAGTTTCCTTGTTAAAATGATGGATTAAATAATGTTAAATTGCGAAGCTCAATGAAGTTGAAGACCGAGACTTAGACAATGGATATCATTTCCCAATTGTAATATGTGAAATTATACCCATATGTACCTTCTTGAGTTACATTATCAATGTCATTGGCTTTTACCACCTAATAACTACCAGCAACGTAAACCAATTTTTATGTCTCCTACAAGGTAATACAAAAGAAGGCCATCTTTGCATTTGACGGGACAGTGCTTATTTTGTATCAATCTGTGTGTCTTTTGCCATTGTTTTTGAGTAACGGGAACTAGGGCGTACTTTTTTCTAGGAATAAGTGATAAATATATGATACCATTATGCTGAAGTTAAAGGAATTGAGTCTGATGTAATACTAGTGTCCTTAATGCATGTTGTTTTTAAGGTACATCGATATGAACTAGTCACCATATACTTCACTGTTTGTGGCGGCTGTAATGCAAAAATAGAGCTCTATTTAGCTATATGTCGATCTTAAAGAATTATTACATGGTAATTTCCATGCCTACACAATACACGTAACTCAGTAAAAAAATAATTGAAGTTCGGTTTTATTTTGAAGCACCCACAACGCAAAAGGTTGTAGAGGGCGTGACAACTGACGATCCAACCGAGATGTGGAGATTGGTTGAAGGTTAATATTTTTCTTTCTTCTTCTTTTATGTATATTTGGTTTAAGAATGTATTAAGTTTATGATTTCATATGAACTGTAATGTTTCTACAATTTATACTGCGTCATCTCAGGGAACATGAGACACCCATTTGCAACGTTTACGTTTGCAGATTGGATATCTGAGTGTTAAGAATATGTTTACTACAACATAAACCAACAGAAAGAAGCTCTTTAAACCTTTGAACATAGAAGATAATGGACATGCTCACTTGTTTGCGGTCAACCTGGAGAGGGAGAGGGAGAGGGAGAGGGAGAAGGAGAGGGAGAGAGAGAGAGAGAGAGAGAGAGAGAGAGAGAGAGAGAAAGAGAGAGAGAGCGAGAGACAGAGAGAGAGAGAAATTGAATGGTACGTACAGAGTTAAAATATCAAGAGTTATATTTATTCGTGTCCCAAGTACACAATGCTTACAGTTTGAATTTTATTTCAGCGAAAAAGAAAGCTAACACTCAGAGTGTGCGCGATGTGACCAATAGTGCCTGGAGAAAATTGCAGGGTAAGTAGTTTAAAATTTTACCGCCAGGAAAGAGTCAATGCTATATGGCAATACTCTTGCAAACGGTAAAAAGTAAAATAGATCACTTCTATTATTGGGAAACAGTGGTAAGAGTTCCTGTTTATGGTGCTGATGTTCTATATAGTTAACTCATTCTACCCTGATAGAACACCAAGTCAACAGCTTTCCTCGGGCCAGAGCGCACCAAGGAAAGCTGGTGGCCATGGGCATATAATTTGGAATGATATTCCGACGTTTTGAAACATAATCCCTAAATTAGCAAAATACAATTAGCAAACAACATTTTGATATTACGGGAAAAAGTGTCATTAGGATGGAATAAGTTGATACCATTCTGCTCTGTAGCCGGCTACCCCCAGCACTACTCGTTTGCTTTGAAATGATGGGATAAAGTTGGCGTATTCTAATTCACAATACTGTGGTAACATAGAATGCACTGGAGATGAATTTCGAAAAGCAGAATCTAAATTTCAGCAATATTAATATAACCACACCATAAGCAGGGTATGAATGTACTGTGTTAAAGAACGTAGAACATAGTCGATCCATGCCCCTGTTATGTAGATTTCATGTTTAGCTATGTTTAAATTTAGCAAGCAAATATATATATATAAGTAGTATTTTTATGGAAAAAAAGCTAAAACATAGCTCACCGCCGTAAGAAAGATCGCTGGATGAGTTTATTGCGGGACCTACCATGTACTGCATGGTACACATGGATAAAAGGTTTCTGCAAGCAATTTATTTGAATTTTTAGGCATAACTTGATAGATCCGTACATTACAGGAATATCTAAAGCGGAGGCCGCGAGGAAATACATCGAGTTAGCCGATAAAACGATCGAAGGTATCCTGGTAAGAAAAGCTTTAAAATCCGTGATTGTGCCGTCGTCAATAAGAGTCCATAATTTCCAAAAGTGTACACAGGTTTGACAGTGACAGGTTTACTTATGGAGTGTAGAAAGTTCGGATGACGTAGTAGGTATTGACTACCAGCAAGTGGTTCTGGGCAAAAAGACACAGTTACAAATCTGTTGTTCAGCACATGCACATTACAATGGTGTGAAGCCCAACGACTGTCAATGAGTTACACTTGCTTTGTAATGATCATATTTACATACGCGTGCAACCTTGCTGTAATGGAGATGTTTCGCATATATGCACGCGTATGATATATGTATGTATATATATATATATATATATATATGTGTGTGTGTGTGTGTGTGTGTGTGTATACATATATGGAGAGAGAGAGAGAGAGACAGAGAGAGAGAGAGAGAGAAAGAAAGAGAGAGAGAGAGAGTTACCAGTAATCAAAGTCCACATATATACTTAAAACCAGGCAAAATGCAGTTTTGACACATGGTAACTCAACATATATTAGTCTTGTTAACCTGACCGTAAAGTATGATGAAAGTCTCTTGCATAAATTATTGCACCTCTAGGAATTGGAGACTGCACACATGCAGATTTGTTTCATGAGAAAATGGATTGCGTTGGAAAAAGATGTCGCAACGTGGGCTATGTATCAACAAGCTACAAAAGGAGATTATCCAAAAGGTAAGTTGCTTCTCAAACACGCCTGCCAGATGTTGTGATGCCGTTTTTCAAATATGATCAAAATTTTAAATAATATTGTAATATCAGCCATACTCAGGTTCTAGAGAGCGACCGACCATTTCAAATGTTCTCAATGTCTGTTCACTCCCATCTGGAAAGGCAACCGCATATGTGATCACGAGGCAAGTGTGAATGGGTTTGATTGTTTAAGTTTCTGACCTATATTGATTAATACTGCCGAAGCGGGTACCTCCAATGAGAAACTTTAGTCCCACATACTGTCTTTAAGAGCCCCCAAAATAGCGGACTAAACCTGAGCTAGTCTGCATTATGTGTCACATGATGGGTGTCATGGTATTTGTGGATATATTTACCGATTTTCAGCTGTAAACTGTAACTTGGCTTTCGAACTTTGTCCGGACAACTCTGCAACAAGGAGTGAAGTCCTTTCATGCATGGTCAACTGACAATTGCATAGCTGCTGATTGGGGGTTATTTCAAAAGAAATACAGTGAACTTACATTAGCACAGCTCAACATGCTGCACTTTGTAACTTGAAGCTGAGAGAAAACTGTGAAATACCATCTCATTGTCCATGGTACTGCTGAACGATAGAAACTTGAGGAATATGTCAAATTCCATTCTGCAAGACAGAGTGTACAACAATTGGTGTTTACCATTACTAGTAATGAATCTTTGTGCATTTTGCCTGAGATACACTGGAATATTTTGTGTGTGACTATAGGATTTCCTATTGTGTTCATAAAAATGTACCTTGCGATTCGTCAATGTCCGGCACCACCTCCAAACCTTTCATTACCAGAGGCTGGATCCACTTGAAGATTGATGCCCTTGTCAGCTCGGAGTGAATAAGCAGTAGCTTCTGTTTTTTTCTATTTCGATTGGCACATTAAAATTGATATGAAAATATAAGAAGCGCATCAGGTTAATATGACTCCAGTCATAGCTTTACCAGTTGGCACCTGGGGCAGCTGTAGGTCCATTGCCAGAATAGAATTTGCCACTTAAGTCTTGTGAAAAGGGACACATACGAGGAGTAATTTACATTTGGATGCTGGGTTGACGTGCTAGCCCACTTCGGCACAAAGTCATTCTATGTCCAATCACAATGACTGCAGTGCTGCTCATTGGATCTACTATGGTGACTTCAGGTTCAAACTATTCATGCCCAAACTTTTGCATAGGCATGCATAGAGAGTATTTCTTGTCATAAAGCTTACATATCTTTCATGTGAGTGATATGTATATGATATCTCAGGGATAGCCATACGGCCTGTTTCTAATTGTAAAAAGAATGAACATTTTAATTATATGCGCCCGTAGCATATTAATTGAAAAATAGCATTACTGTCCATCGAATAATCATCTTTATATATATACATGTACACATGCCGATTGATTCTATGTCAGTCATTTTACTTTGTGATAGAATCTTTATTTTGTGATGCCTTTTGATATGTTTGTGAATCTACAGCTGGATTGAGTGACACTGATTCGAAGTATAAGAAACTCGCAAGGACAGAGTGGGAGAAACTATCAGGTAAAGTGGTTTTGTTAGACTGATAGGACGGAATTAGATACGATTGGTCTTACCTGTAGATGTTTACAAGACCATGCTGTCTAAATCCAACGCCATACGCAGGATGGAGTCATGATTTATCTTTCGCTTTAATCAATTGGCGTCAGGACTGCAGAACTGTCACTGATATCGTGTGATAGAAAATCGACAAGAATTACATCAACAAACCTTGTCTGTGTCAATCGTTCAAGCAAAAGCCGCGCAAGGTTTTCCAATCCTCATTGCTTTACTATCCGGTTTTTTGCTGTATCTATCATATTAAATTGAATTTATGAAAATATGTATTATATACTAGTGGCTATGCGATTGTCCCACTTGCAAAACGAACACAACATGTATAAACCACCGATTGTTGAGTGTTCACTAAAAGGTATTCTTGTAGTACTCATTATATCATATGTTAAAATGAGTAAAGACCCAGCGCTACACAGTGGCTTTTGTCACATTTTTTGTGCAAATTTTGGACTGAGACAACAGCTTTCCTCTGCTCTCTTTGAGCACAAAGTGCCCAAAGTGTGCCGACGAAAGCTGTTGACCGGGACAATTATATGCTATGCCACTTCACACATACTGGTATTTGAAGGAAAGGTCTTTTCACAGGAATCATCAATCTAGCACTCTGATTATAATTCAGAGTAGTTTGTTTTAAATAGTTCGATTTTAGTCGTAGCTGGCAGTAAATGGGTTCAAGCCTTCCATGGGTGCACCGGTGGCTGGGTGGCATAGGGTCGACGGTTACCTCTGCGATCCGGATACGATTTCCTGGCCCGCGCAGAGATTCGAAAAAGTTCCTATCATCTCAGTGTGCACGCTGGTTTTTTCTAGTATTTTGGTTTTCATCTCCAGACAATACAGAATAGAAAGTATACGCCTACATTCAATACTTGCTTTTTTTACTATCCATGTAAAACAAATGGGCACATTTTATTCTTTAAAACCGCACTGCACACGCATTACGCAGCAGATTCCTTGTCAAACTTATTTGTTACCTCCTGTGAATCAACAATCAGTACATATTATTAGCTCTTTGCTCCGTAATATCGAATAATACTGTTCAGGTTTTTCCCCAGATATAAATTCATTATAAAAGAATGTTTTCAATCAAGTACCTACATGCAAAAGCTTAAACTTCAACAGTTGATCCAGGCAGCCAGCTGTACTCAGTTCCAGACGAAAAATATTCCTTGCCATTCTGCTTACTCAGTCTTCAATCTTGCGCTCAACAGGTTAATAAAGAAGGAGTATATTGACATACAAAAAGTAAAAAAATTGAAATGTGCTATCTTTCAGTAAGCTGGATGCAGTCCAGCACAATTTTGATCTAAGAAGCATATATCTGACCACACCTTTAACTGTTGCAGACATGGCAAGCTCAGAAGCTCGGAAGTCCTACTTGAAAGAGGGAGCCAAGTTGATACAAAAATACCAGGTATAGACTTTTTATTTCCTACCTTGGTTAAAAAGTGTTGTCTGTATCATATAGCCTACAACAGGTTAACATACCACCTAATGCAATTTGTGAAGTGAGCATCATTTATTCATCTTGTCCGTAAGACCATTGCAGTATTTTTTGCCCACAAAGGTTTTGCAGTGTAACGATCTGAAAAAAAAACTGTTTTTCCTATAATTTTTTACTGCTATCTAAAAAATATTATTGCAAGGAGTTGCTATTATTCTGTTCCATTGTCAATACATGCTAGTTAGATGGCCCCATATCAGAAAATATTCAGGTAAGACACAGTTAGATGTATTCCTAAGGCAGGTTTACAATCAGGGAAATTCAGGCTGACTGTCAAGTTGCTCTTTGGTCGGGACAATGTTTACTTGCGGAGAAGTTCTTAGTTCCATGCACCATATTCTCACCCCACTGTAACAATATCCTAGCAACGTGACACATTTATAAGGCGGAACATACATTGATTTTACGCATATTCACGTTTCTAGGGATATGAAAACAATATCGGAATATTGGACGTTGTTTGCCGCTGTAGGCCCACTGTGGCCATCCTTTCATTCGAGCAAGACGTTTAATATAACAGACAATACAGACATACCAAAAAACAGATGCACACATGTACACCACATACAAACACACACACACACACACACATATATATATAAATAAAAAATATACATACATACATACATACATACAAATAATAAAAAATATACATACATACATACATACATACATACATACGAATTACACAGAGACTGCTTCTTTTATCTTAATGGTCCCCTTTGCATTTATTATTCTTGGAAATAATTCTCCACGTTAAACAACCGCTTGTTTTTTAGCATGTATACCAGGCGTCCACACTCTTAGAACGCCTACTCACGCCAGCTCAAGCTCACCCTGAGGACATTGCAGAGTTGTATGGACTGCTTCTTCAATTGCGATATGGTGATTACAATGAAGGTATGTTGCCCGGTTAAATTTATTCCGTCTTGAAGCATATTTCAGTGAGGAATGTTCACACAATCGATAGATATATATATGTATATATATATATACTGATAGGGACGAGGAAATAAAACATTTGAAAATTTTAATAATTGTGTCATTTTCGCTGACGCGGTGACAATTTCGAAACTTAGAGATACTACCATATTTGTACTAATAGTATACACAGGTCGGACTTGCTTTCAAGAGAACAAATTAGGTAGCGTGATAAATCAGTTTGCACCATGTTTTCGCATTATCGGTCCTTAGTTTGGTTAATAATTTTGAAGCAAAGAAGGATTCCACTAGCACACCACCGATAACGCAGCCTGCAAAGATTGTCATTGTACACAAAAACAAGTTCATAACATATGCATGATGACGTAGTTTTTTTTCCAATATTGGGGATGTAATTTTCTTAGTAAAACAGAACTTTACTACATTTAAGAATGCAATATGCCAACATCAAAGGAATGCAAGAAAAAATATGTTTTCAGAACTCTAACTGATATAATTCAGAGTAGAATATTCAGGTTTCTTCTTTGATCTTTAGTGATGTGTCAGTAACATTGAGCTTTCTGGACGGGTATAATGTAACTTGTGAAAAAAAAGCACTTCAAGTAGCAAGAACATATGCATATATATATATATATATATATATATATATATATATATATATATATATATATATATATATATATATATATATATATATATATATATATGATATTATCAACGTGGCTGCTTATTTCTGCGCAAGTATTTTATGAATGGGATTATTATCATCTTCAGACAAAGAGACATTCACAACAGATCTGTATCAAACGGATTGGATCAAAGCTTGGAGGAAAAATGCAGGTATAACTTTTTTTTACGATTTCATACCTGTTACATTATTGGCATAATATCACGGATTTTGTTCATTTAACTTTTATGCTAGTCGTGTTACATTGTTTAGTGGCAGAACTGCGAAAAGCTCGACCCAAAATATATCTATTATATTGTTTCATGTAGATTTACAAAAAATGTTAACTGTTGACGGTGTACCTGACTTCTTCACTTCCATTATTTTTCCCCCAAGAGATCAATCTTCTTTAGATACTTTTTGTGGTATTCTTAAGGTTCTTCACAAGCCGCCATACTCGAAGAAATAAAGGAAACTGTTGATGATTTCAAAAAGATGTACGCCAAGGAATTGAAAACACGGAACATCAATGACATGTTGAGCAGCGCAGCTAAATCCGTAAGCTTACTTAGTTTGAAAATACGTCTCTAAAATTACATAATTGGAAATGAAATAACCTTTTTATATAAAATACTTCATGGGTAAATAGGTTCAACCCATAATTATATAAAATGAAAGAATTTCGACACTAATTTGCTGAATTGAAACGTTCGACCTGTTTGCTTTTCTCACAAGTCGAAGCAACTTATAGCGATTGTTCAGAAGGGTGCCAATATTATTTAACCGTGTACGATATAACATAATATTTACATTCAATCTAAATTTTAACATTGCAAGTATAGGAGAGAGCCTGGTGTATTATGAGACCACAACACATTAGCCTTGTGTGTTATGGGACTATAACACATGTGTCCCGCCCACATTCCAATAAGCCACGCCCACCTGGGTTTCCGGAACTTAACACTTGAACATGCTGGGCAAATAAGTTTCTAGTCGTTTTTCTTAATTCTAAGCATATGTATTAAATTTCAAAATTTCATGTAATTGAGCAGAATAATTAAGAGGGAAATGTAAATATTAGCAACGAGGGTCGCTTTTGTGTGTGTTATGGCATAATGACGCGGGTGATTGAAGCTAACATCAGGCGAGGCGCACGATGTCAACTTCAATCACATGCGTCATTATGCCATTACACACACAAAAGCGACGCCCATTTCTTAATTATGTGTAAGTGAGCCATATATATATATATATATATATATATATATATATATATATATATATATATATATATATATATATATATATATACATGTGTTAACTCAGAGCCTCATGATGAGTGAGATGAAGTGGAGATACTGCGCTGTACCTGAGGGCGGCGATGAGGATATACAACTCGCTGCTCATTTCTTTCAAGCCAAATATGGAGATTACTCAGACGGTAAGAAACTACCTAAATATGATGCACTGAATCAGGCCTTACCCACAGCAAGTCATCGAACGTTCACTAGTCTTGACTGCTAAACGTTATTCCACAATTATTAACTACAACTATCAAAACGCTGTTACAGTAATCAACTTGGTTCCAATGGTCATCGTATCTCTTTATACTTATCATTTCTATTATTCTTTTAATTATATTTTTTTACTCTATCTTTTACAGTTTCGTATCAAAATAGGCATGCAATAAAGTTTTTTGAAGCAGTTTTAGTCCTAGTAGTTTTAAGCCGAGGGAGAGACTTGGGCACACAAATAACCTGAGGGTCCCTTTTATAAACGCGAAGAAGCAGGGCTTCATGGAAACGTGTGGTGTTCCATGAGCACCACATACATTCAATAAAATGTTGAATGCGACGTAGGAAATGTATACATATATACATATATATATTGTACTTGTGTCTTTTGCCCAGAATCACTTCCTAGTAGCCATTACCATATTCCGCAGTCCGAACTCTTTACTGTCCATAAGCTAACCTGTCCCTGTCTAACCTATATACATGTGGAAGTAGTATTGTCCATATTGCACACGTTCCTCTGTAAAATTTTCAGATAGGCTGAATCAGCCCAAATAAATTAAAGGTTCTTCAGCGGGAACTACTCAACATGTTTCGGAGCCTATTACCGCTACATGTCTCTCTGAGTAGCGGCTCCTTGTTCAAGCTAAATATTCAGCAAAAACAACCCACTTAATAATGATTTAATATGAAAGTGGCAAATGATGCATTAGCTAAATACGTGAAGTTTTGCTTATAAATGCAGAGCTTTATGATGAAAGAAGAATACCTGTCAAACAAACCATGACTACTAAATTTGTATAGTACAAGTTCAGATAAGAACAATTTGACTTACCCTTGAACCAATATGTACCCTTGCTAGCTGGACAACTTATCCTAGTTAAACCACCCGCCAGCGTAAACAACTAAATTTGTATAGTACAAGTTCAGATAAGAACAATTTGACTTACCCTTGAACCAATATGTACCCTTGCTAGCTGGACAGCTTATCCTAGTTAAACCACCCGCCAGCGTAAACAACTAAATTTGTATAGTACAAGTTCAGATAAGAACAATTTGACTTACCCTTGAACCAATATGTACCCTTGCTAGCTGGACAGCTTATCCTTGTTAAACCACCCGCCAGCGTATAACTGAAGCGGAAACAAGCTGGGGCACTGTCTTCAGTCCCTGTGATTGTAAAATTAACGGTTGCAGCTAGACCACCTGTGCAAACCAAGGGAAATCTTAACAAGGACTGCAACAATGGACATCCTGCACCAGAAATGTAAAACAAACTCCATGATGATACCTACCCCTCAAACAATTAAGCTCTATTTCACTGCCAACCCTGAATCAATGTATCAACGTAATGTGTCAGGTTTGTGACATTTGAGAAAATACTGTCAATTGTGAGTATTTTTTTTTAAATATTGAGTAAATGTGCATTTAGGCATGTCAGAAAAGAACAGAAGTCATTTATGCCATAAACATGTTATCAAAACAATTTTTCTTCACAGGATTTTAAGTAATTTAAGCAAACATCTAACTGCTTGCTACCGATAACCCCTGGGGGGCTTAGCCTGACAGAAAACACGCAAGCCTAAAATGTCTAAAATTGAATATTAAGACAGAAAGATGCCAAAAGATAAAGTTAAGTTGCAAAACAGACAAGTCTAAAAACTGTAAATTATTGTAGCCAAACTTTCTAATAATCTTTGGATATTAACAGCAAAATTATAGTGCAAGTCAAAAAAGAATGAAAGTCGTTTGTTTTTAAGTCAAGAGAATGCTATGAAAATATAATATTTCTTAACCAGATATCAAGTAAAATTAGGCAAGCTTGCAACTGTCGTCGGTAGCTGCTTGTTACCTATGGCCCCTGGTTTGACCTAACAGAAAACAAGCTAGCCTAAAATGTCTGAAAGGTGAACATTAAAATAGAATGACGCCAAAAGATAAAATTAATTAGCAAAACAGGCAAGTCTAAAATCTCTAAAATTATTGGAGCAAACTTTCTAACCATCTCGGAATATTTACAACAAAATTTGTAGAAATATTTGATCACAAGTACATGTTTGAGTCCTCTTGACTCAACTTTATTGTAAATAGATTTGGTTCTAGGTACAAAGTCCTGAAATTTAGAACAAATACAACCAAATCTCAAAATCTGTGAGAAAAACGTATTATATCCAATAGTTTCCGAAATATTACTGTCCAGGAAAGGATATTTAATTACTTCAAAGTTGAACTCATCTATTTTGTGATAGACTTTAATACAAATTTGGTCATTAGTGACCCGAATACCCAAGTCCAAAAACAAATCTCTGAAACCATCTGAATTGTTACCCTCTAAAGGGATATCTTTTGGGTAAATCTCTTTGGCAATTTCACTGAAATTTTGTACATTTACGCAAGCAATGTCATCAATATATCTTGCGTTGTTTGATAATTTTGTAGCCTTTTGAAAGTCCTTTTTCATGAATTTATCCATATACTTAAAATCAAGCCAGGTTAAATATAAATCTGCCAGTAAAGGGGAGCAGTTGCTACCCATTGGAATGCCTTTTAATTGGTGAAAAACCAATTGCTCCCATTGAAGAAAAGTATTATCCAAAAGAAATTTTAAAGCATCTATCAAAGTGTCAACAGTGTAAGATTTAACGTTACCTTTTGCATATTTTTTGTGTGACCAATATGCGTTCTTTGCATATGAAATGATATTTATGTATGGTTTACCATTATGTTTAAGCATTTTGCTTATTAATTCTGAAAGTGAACTTTTGACTTTAACTATGGGTATATTTGTGTGCAGTGTAGAAAAATGAAAATATTTGATATTTGTTTTTGCTTTTACATCTTTGATATTAGATACAAACTCGGAAGAATGGCCAATTCTTCGAAAACAATTAGTTCACAGTTTCTAGGAATTGCATTACAGTATTTACGAAAATGATTCAAAATTGCAGTCAAACACAACGTTACTTCCTTTGATAATTGTTTTGTTGTACATTTTGAAGCAGCAGCTATGAATCTAGATTGGAAATGGGTTTTATGTAATTCGGGTATCCAGAACAAAAGTGGAATGGGGGAGTCCTTCTCAGAAATTTTGATATTAGAATTCCTCTTCATCTCATCTTTATGTGTATCTAGCAAATTATCAATGGATTTTTTTATGTAACTTATATACGCCATTTCCTCTTATATCTGAAACATAGTTTATACCAAGTTCCTTTTTCAAAACACCCAGATAATATTTTTTGCAGATGATCCCAAAATTGTTATCTGCCCAATCTATGTTAGTGACTACAAATCTTTCTTGTAGTTCTTTGACTACTTTTGAAGCTTTAGGCTGTTTTAGATTAACCGTATTGGAATTCTTAATGTGGGATTTGTAACGATAAATTCTATTTCTAAAGACTGTTTTAAAGTTTGATAACCATCCTTCAAATGTCTGAAATTCTATTTTTTTTTTCCCAATTCATACAGTAGGAATCAAATGCATAACATGTATCCTGAAAAATACTGTCAATGTTCAACTTGGAACATATCCGAAATTTTGTACCTTTTTCATCATTTCTTTTAAACTTGAATTTGTATTATATCCAAATTAGCTGTAAATACATGTTTGTGGTATGAATCAAGAAAATTAGAATATCTACAGTCAGACATACAGTCACAATGCTGATTCGCCGCAATATCCTCAAGAGTAATTGAAACCAGAAATTTCTTGTAATTCATGACACTTTGTCCAATATTGTGGCCATTTTTATAGGAAACGATGGGGATCTTTTATTCTGAACTCCTTGGGAATCATGTTAAGAACAAATTTCAATTTGAAAAGGGACTGAATGTTTAGTGAATCAATAATTTTGTGTTTGAAAGGAATGCTGCAAAACTTTTGATCTAATTTTTTCCTAGTAGAATATATATATATATATATATATATATATATATATATATATATATATATATATAAGCATTAGGCGGACCATTGCATTAAAGGGGACCTCACGCAAGTACCTATTACAATTAGTAAAATCCTAACAAATAAACGTAAATAAATATATTTTCGTGTCCCGTTAACTGAGTATCAGATATATGTAAGATTTTTTTTCAGGATAAAGGTGACCACATATACATACATATAAGCACCAAGATGATCAGACTTAGAGGAACCAGTGTTTTGGTTCACTTAAGTCTGGAGTCTCTCGAAGTCTTTTTTTTTTCATGAATGTATGGACCCCCTAATGCTAAGGTATTATGTATATATATATATGTATAATGACTTTTGCTTCAGTAATGTTTATTTCATAAACATAACTGGAACACAGCTGCCAGTCTACGTTTGTTAGACAAATATATCTTAACCATTATTTCAGATGATGAAAATACACCCAAGGACATTAGTGAAGCCAAAAAAGAGGCATGGAAGAAAATTAAGGGTGAGCATGGTTTAACGTTTTCATACTTAGGGTGAGCATTTATAAGAACATATGTACATGCTAAAGTAAATGAATATATATTCAAAAGCAGGAACAAATATAATGTCAGGCTGAAATGCAAAACGTAAATCCATCCCAAATGTTTGAAAAGATCAATTGAACCCTTCTGTCACTAAAATGTCACAGAAAGACAAAATTGTATCAGAATTCGCCACAGTGGAGAGACCTTACATCATAGTTTAACAGACAATAGTTACCTTTTTTTGTCAAAGTTTTAACGGTGGGAATATATTTAACCCTTTCGGGAGCGAAACTCCTTGTCAGGCGATTAAAGCGATCATTGGAAATGCTTGCCACTTCCATTATCCTTAATACAAATTAACCTTGTAAGACAATTGTACATGGCACAAAGAGGAACGACATGCCCAAATTTATTTGTTCAGTCGATGCTGTATTTGCTTCACGACACGTTACATATTTCTTTGCAGGAATAACTCGCCTTGAGGCTGCTGTTAAATTTATGATAATGACAACGATTGTTTGTTCCAAATACGAATGCACAATGAAAAGAAATGCAAACATAAAAGGAATAAGTTCACACTGGCTGAGGGTAAGAAATAGTAAATCTCATTAGTAACTTCATCGGACGGTGCACCTGATCGGAAAATTCCATATCAATCACAGAAAGTGAAAGAATTAAAATTAAGAATCACTTGGAACCCTTCTTATATTTATGTACCAGCTTGTTAAGCATTACCATCTCTATGTTTAAGTTCATGATCCCTTACGATGAATATTACAGATTGTATAACGTATAGAGATAAACCCCTATATATGTAGTATCGGCAAATATGTTTTACATTGATTTCGAATCGGACAAAGCCTGTATCTAGCACTTTCCATGCGACCCATGATCCTATATGTCCCACCTAATTGTGACGTGAGGATTTGGGAGGAAACCACCATGTAACTTCAGTGGTTAAACATCTTTCTACTTGCTCCTCGGATTGAATATCAATCCTGGAACGCAGTGGTGAAAGGACAACTGCCCACTGGTAGACTGTTGGCTACTGAAAAAAGAGGTTATGTGGTCATCATGCCTTGCATCTGCTAACAGGTTAAGCCCGCAACAAATGGTGCACCAGAGACAACCATTTGTCAAGGGAGATCTCCTGGCAGCTCTGCCGTATCTTTTAGATAAAAAAAGAATCACCCGATCTCTCTTTAACTGTTGCGTCCTGTATTAATTCAAGGCTCACTTTATTTGCCTTATGTATTACCAGTGCTACCTTTGCCTTTATGAATATTTGTATTCACTTTATGATACACTTACTTAATAGTTGCACAGCCCGTAAATCGGTCCAGTGAAAAATTACACTTTTATGATCGTCATTGATCCTGTGATGTTGGAAAAAGAGACATAAAATTAATCTGCATTTAAATTGAATGAAGCGATATGTAATTGTAACAATATAAGCCCCCTGCATCCTTATTATCATCAATTAAAATGGTGTTCTGCACAATTAAATTTAAATGACATGTTGGCGACAGAGCACATAGATTTGATATCTTGTAGATAAAATGTGTATTGAATCTTTAATTTCCATTAAAGGCTAGATAAAAGTAATTGTGATAGCGTTTCAACCCTTTTAACTTTTGATTATTTTTATTTTTCGCCGCCACACAGATATTGCAATGATATGCGCTATTGGTATCAAACATGCTTTATATATTTGGTCAGATAAAACACAGTTATATTTTTTCGTAATAAACAGAGTACTTGGTTTGATTTTTTGGCAGACAACATTAACAATTTTTGTTTGGACAAAATATAGAAATGTGTCTTGTCTCAGAAATAAGATTCTCATTTACTCTATTTCACTGAATAGAGACCCTACTGTGATAATGGTCATTGTCATTGTAAACAATGCCATTGAATTTAATAGATTTGAAGCCCATATATTTTGGGGCATTCATTGTCGGTACCATATTATCTGACAGGAGTTCCAATATGCTGCTTTTATGGTTCGTTTCTTGGCGGAAATACCTACGTTGGATGAGATTGCAGAGCTGAGGGCTCTTTACAACCAGGTTACGTTAGGACCATACAATGAAAGTGAGTAGTTTTGCAAGATGATGAAGATGATGATGATGATGATGATGATGATGATGATGATGATGATGATGATGATGATCAGATTTAGATGTTTGAAATGATTGCATGTTTAAAAAAATAGAAATGATCATGTTGCAACTTGCACCCATGCTCTTTTATAATATATATTCACGGTCAATTCTTGTGATGATGATGATGATGATGATGATGATGATGATGATGATGATGATGATGATGATGATGATGATAATGATGATGCTTTCATTTCAGAAAAACCGCAATATGAAGATCCAGAAAGCCAGAAAATGATAAAACTCTGGAAATCGTATAAAGGTACTGTTGTATTGAAACTAATTATAACAGGTTGGCAAAACTAAGTTGCAAAAATCAATTTGTTTTTTGTCATTCTTAAGCAAATTTGACATCGACGCATAGATCAATAGGCTCCCCTGATCCCAGCCCCATAGCTCTGAAAGCAGGCTAAGCAATTCATAAGTCCTATAAAAAGTATGGGTAAAATTAAACTGCAATGTGAAGACAAGCAGTTTCACTTTCTCTTGATACCTACAGTTGAGAATGGAGTATACTCCACATGTTGGTATATGCACACTTCCACAAGCCATGGTCACTCAGGTATCCACTTGTGTTCCAAAAAGTGATAATACATATATACAATTTCTCGAACTCGACAACCACAATAACTTCAACATATTCACAATAGACGCCATTGATTACTCGGTTATTATGAAATGATACTTGTACTTTCCTGTAAAGATATGTCAACGGACGAGGCTGTTAGGCAATATGTCAGTTTGGCACACCGAATGGTAAAGCAGTATGGCTTTATAATGCCACAAGACGGTGAATATTCTGTATCTGTGGTTCTGAAAAAGGTGAGGAATGTTCTGTTGGTTTTTGTTCAACAGGTAATGTTGGTACTTTTAATACGAATGTTTATCACAGGTTAATAGGGGAGATCTGGGTTAGTTTAATTTCATGACCGACAGCCTTTCATTCCCATAGTGCATATTTGTGACACCTAGCAATCCATGCCATTTGAGGTCAAGTGTAAAGGTGGGTCAGCAAAGCCCATTACATTACAACGAACCTAAAAGTTTTGGAAGTTTTACCCTGCATATTTGGAAAAATTTTGTATTTACCACCCAATCTACCTGGAATTCATTCATAGTCATCCTGCAATTACACCCTGGTGTGATAAATTTAAGTTTAAAGTATATTTGACTACAAATAAAAAGTTTAGATGTATACCTGCTATACTCCAAAAGGTGAGGATCACGAGATGTGACCAAAAGATGTGGGCAGTCAACCATGAACAGCATGGGCAGCAACATCTTTAGGTGAATTTAGAATTAACCCAGATCTCCCCTATTGGTCGAAAACTATACATATTTACTGATGGCCAGAATGGCAATGCATCAAATATCATTCGTTAATAATATGTGTCATTACTCTGCGTATAGCAGCACAAATAAGGTTGGACTTTCTTGGTCTTTATATAAATATTAATATAGAGATATCATTTTTCAATATGGGATGATTTTCCTGACACCTATTTATGATTGATTTGTGGTATAACTACCTAAAAATATATCAATTTTTAATTAATACATAACAACAAAACGCTTACGATATAAGGTGTCATTCACGGCTCAAGTGCTATAGTTTTACTAACAGAAATTCACCAAAGCTCGGACCATTGTAAAGAGGCTGAAGTATGAGGCCAGTCAGGAAGAAATGGCCGAGTTAGAGGCATATTACTACGCAGCAAAGTTTGGAGCATTCAAGGATGGTAAGATTACTTGAGATACATATTTTTTGCTACCCATGAAGTATATTGCTAAAGTTTTGTTGTTGTCGAAAGTAAGCTAAGAAAAAAATGGACTCGCCGTTCAATCTATCACACAGCTGCCACTGGTGTCTTTTGTGGATTATTATCATGCCACCATTTTGTAAACATGAACTAATATGCTCAATCACTATTATGGCATCATATTGATAATTACAGTAACAATTTGAATGATGTCATTTCATTGTGTGCAATAACATATTATGGCAGTACAAACTTGAATCCATCATTGAGAAATATAGGAACTTTTATTCCTGGTTATGTTTGCCACCCGACAGAAACGACCATCATCAAAATCGTTACCAACGTAGAGGAGCGCAAACGTATAATCAAGAAATGGAAAGAACTAAAAGGTAACCTTGATCAGTTTGCTATTACACTGCGTATGAAGTATGGGGTTTACTTGAATTATTATGTTCATATAATCACTTTTTATTAAATTAATGGCTTTGGATATAAGCTTGAACAAGTGTACGCAACTTACCATTTCCTCAATAATAAAATTACGCATAAGCGACTTGAAAATCTTGTCTCACACTCTATCAAGATTACATGATGCAATGCGCAAATAAACTCTGTAATTGTGGAAATATTGATTGCCCTGATATGCATATGTTATACAACTTTAAACTGCCAACATATGGGACACTTGCAGATACAATGACAATTTCGAAAAGGCTCTGCAGCGCAATGTTTGAAATTAAGGTTATTATGAGACTGTCTGGAATTTGTTTCCTAACGACTACATAAAATGTTTCAACCTTCATTAATATATTTATTGTACGTGTGTGTAGATTCCCTTGTTATTTTTATGTAGGGATCAACAAAGCAAGAGCCATGGAAATATACATCATGAAAGTTAACGCGTTGAAACACAAGTACGGGGTCACGTATGCCAAGGTGGATGAAAAGGAAATCAGCACAGTGACTAAAACTAAGCAGCATGTGAGAATCCTTTTGGTTAACTCAGATTTTCGTTATTTGCGTGTTTTAATTTCTATCATTCTTTGGTTTAAGACTGTATTATCTGCTTTATAAACTACACATCTTTCTTTTCTGTGGCAAGTATCACGGGATATCTTCGCAATCAACATCGGTTAATATGTTTTTGTGATAAGCACATAAAACTCGTTTTATTTGTAAACAGTTCTCTTAGTGTGACCACTCAGTCGCTACCTATCTACCTATCTACTTCACTTCAATTTGCAATACTTTGGATTTAAATTCAATGATGATGATGATGATGATGATGATGATGATGATGATGATGATGATGATGATGATGATGATGATGATGATGATGATGATGATGATGATAAAAGCATTTAAAACATCTGGTAGGTGTATATCGGGCATCATTCACACGAGATCAGTACAATGCAAGACCAGGCTAAATATAAGACAATCCTTTGGACAAAAGACGGCATCTTTATACATAATGTAGTGTCAGGTAGTAATTCAAAGTCACAGAAACATGTACACGTTATTAGAAGCCAGTACACGTTTGTACATTAATGCCGTTCTAATAACAGATCAAGCTATGATACTGGTGTTGTTTCTGGTATAGAGTGAATAAAATTGTCTCCTATATTATGCTTGGCTCACTGAATATGGGTACGTTTATGAGAAAAGAATTGCACTTCTTCAGGAATTTGCTGAATCAATGGAAAATTATAATGATGAATATGTAAACATAGCCATGACAGACCAGGCTAGGCTGCATGCGTTAGTCCTGCAGAGCTTAAAGGGGGATTACGCTTCATCAAAGAGTACTCACAGTAAGTCATTATGGCACTCACAATAAGCCGCTACAGTATTGACAGTAACACATTAAGTAGTTGGCAGCAACCTATCACAGAACTCAAGGTAAGAAATTACAGAACTTAAGGCATGTCATTTTATTTTTTACCGTAAGTTATATCCATAATCTGGGTACGTCATTACAATACTGAGAGTCATCCCAATACTTACAGTACCTCATCAGCATAATCCAGTAAGTTGTTACAATACTCATGTTAACTGATTATTGTAGATCCTTGCATACATAAACGGAGCATAAAACTGTATTGGCAAGACAAATATTGCAATATTCTATGAAATTTAACTGAAAATAAGGTACATCAATATTGGTGTCTTGTGTTTGATTTCATAGCATAAACACGTCTTTTTTTTGTTTTTGATCTTTACCCTGACAGTTGAGTCTCTGCTTGAGGATGGCACTAGGCAAAAATCACAAACATCTGGGAAGTCGAGTACTACTACCACTACTACTACCACAACAACAACAAAAGGGGAAGAAAAAACTTCTGAAGCAAAGGAAGCCACTACTGCTAGCAAAAAAAGCAAAACATCAACATCAGAGGAAAGCAAAAAGACAGAGGCCAAAGATACAAAAGAATCCACCAGTGCAGTCTCCAAGTCTACTGAAGAGGCAAAACTGTCTGAGGAATCAATTTCAGAGAAAAGCAAAAAGACAGAGGCCAAAGATACATCACAATCCACCAGTGCAGTTTCTAAGTCAACTGCAAGCAGCAAGAAGTCTACTGAAGAGGCAAAACTCTCTGAGGAATCCACAACAGCAGCTGCCACTAGTAAGGAAATCCGGCAGAGTGAAGAGTCTTCCTCAAGCAAAGAGCAGAAGAAACAGGCTGCTGAAAAGGTTGAAGCCACTGGCGAATCTTCAACTACAACCACCACTACTATCACCACCACCACAACTACTACAAAGAAACAAGAAGAGGCTGAATCGGGAAAAAGCTCTACCAGTGCTGAAAAAAGTGAAAGCTCTGCTTCAGAAACAGAGAAAACTACGGCTGCCACCTCAAAGAAACAAGCAGCTGCTAAATCAGACAAGGCAAAGAAAATATCTGCTGTGGACAAAAGTGAAAGCTCTGCCTCAAAAATAGAGGAGTCCACAACTACCACTTTAAAGAAAGAAGCAGCTGCAAAATCAGAGAAAAGTTCTACCGTTGCTGACAAAAGTAAAAGTTCTGCCTCAAAATCGGAGAAATCCACAGCTGCCACCTCGAAGAAACAAGCAGCTGCTATATCAGAGAAGGTCGAGAAAAAAACTACCACCGCTGACAAAAGTGAAACCGCTGCCTCAAAAACAGGGGAGACCACGATTACCACTTCAAAGAAAAAAGCAGCTGTAGAAGCAGAGAGAAGCACTACCACTGGTGACAAAAAGAAAAGTTCTGTGTCAGAAACGGAGAAAACAGAAAAATCAGGAGAGACCTCAGAAACTAAAGCTTCAAGTTTCAAACAGTCTGACCAGCAAACAAAAGAATCTGGAAAATCTACGTCTGGCAGCACAAGCAAGGAAACAGGCAAGAGTACGGCAGCCTCTGAGGAAAAAACCACTGCTGAGAAACAAGAGACTGCTAAAGAGGACAAAGCTTCTACTGCCACCAAAGTTGAAAGCTCAACATCAAAGACCACAAGCTCAAGTTCCAAAAAAGAATTAAAAGGCACAGAATCTGACCAAGAATCAACTGTTAAACAAACAGCTGCTGTCAAACGTAAAGAAACTAAAGAAACATCGGATGCAACTGGCAAAGAGCAAACACAAAAATCAAAAGAAAAATCTACTGCAGAACAGAAAAAGAAAACCACGAAAGCCACAGAGATCTCTAAATCATCTGAAGCTTCAGAAAAAAAGGATGCAAGAAAAGAAATTACAAGACAAAAAAGTGAAGAGTCCAGGGCATCGTCAGCTAGTGCGACGAGCATGCGAAGTCGAAGTTCCTCATGCCTATCGTCTGCATTCGCCGGTGTAACTGATACTAAGATGTCTAAAGAAGCAAGTAGATTAACCGTAGAAGAATGGAAAAAGCTAAAAGGTATATCATTCTTTACAATTTGGCCTTATATATGTATATTTATATATAAATATATATATATACATATCTATCTATCTATCTATCTATCTATCTATCTATCTATCTATCTATCTATCTATCTACCTATCTATGATCTATCTGTTTGTCTGTCTGTCGGTCTGTATGTCTGTCGTTTGGTCCATCAGTCGGTCCGTCTATCTATCTATCTATCTATCTATATATCTATCTATCTATTTCTATATCTATCATTTTGTCTATTTCTCTATCTATCTATCTGTCTGTCTATGATTTACCATTTCACTAAAAACTTCGTTAAAGAGTCTGAAATCATAATGAACACAAATGACAACAGAGACTTCACAGAAGGGAAACTGTTTTCCCTTTTTTGTAGACCTGTGAAATTACAGCTGTTGAAATGTCGTATAACCTCAGACTACATTTTTCCCTTGTGTATCACTTTCAGGGATGGAACAAGATGATGCTGCCACTTTGTTTACAAAGATGATGAAGGAACTCACAGCAAAAGAAACTACAAAGGAAGCTACATGTGGCTCATTCAGCTCCACCAAAAGGATAGTTGCTCCTTGTGTAACTGGTTAGATAATTTATCTTTACAAATTTTTAATACAGTTTTTCTTTTTATGATTGGACGGATGATTGCTCCTGGTGCAACTGATCAAATCGCTTCTGTAATTTGCCTTTGTTCTTCCCAATTAGCTGCTGCTTTGGAATATGTAAGGTGATTGCCTGCTTTGCATTTGAATGAGATTAATGATCGTCCTGTGGCTAGTAATATATTTAACCCTGTTGCATCACTGTAAAGTAGTCCAAATATACTATTCCTGAATAGCTGAGGATAGATGTATTTATTCTTTTAGATAATTGAGATACGTTATCTTTTGCAATTATTATTGTACAATAATAGTTCAGTCTGTCGGAGAAAAAAACCCACTGACTTAGGCTAATGTAACTTAGAATTACCTAAGCAATTTAAATGGCTCTTTCAGGAATTCGGTTCAGTCAAACAACAAAGGACTAGCAAAATTTTCATCTGTTCGCAATGCACTTAAAATTATACATGTAAATCTGTTGAAAGTATCAATGCTTTATATAGGGCATCGTTACGATAAATGATCAATGATGACAAACATACATGTACCTACTGTAGTTAAATTGAGATTACATTCTGTTTTCTTTTGTTTCTGTTCGTTTTTTAGAGAAATTGATGTTGGTGGTTGGCATCAACAGTGTAGGATATGGTGTCATATTGAATGCTCTACAAAGTAAGGCAACGGTGAGTCACCTGGTTATCGATGATTTCTCTTCCTTCCGGTACCAATACTATTGTCTTTAGAGCACCATTACCATGGCTATTGCGCCAGCTGTTTAATTATGATGGACTGATTTTGTTTTGGTCTGGCTAGATAAGAGTCTTATAAAAACTCGGGCGGATTAGCTGGCCGTCTGCTAACTGATTAACTAACTAAACTTACTATATTTCCTAAACTGTCTGTCAAACGAAATGAGTATTTTGCAAATTCGTCATATCATTCTTGTTCATTATTGCAGCTTCAATAGTACACATACACCATCGCTGCACAAATTACACAGACTTGTGCAGTAACATACATGAATATATGTGTGGGCATTCTGTATACCAGGAAGACTTATGCTGTCTCTCGTGTCAATTTGAAAAGCTATTTCTCATTTTTAGTTCAACTTATTACAACGTTTCCATTGTCAGATTAAGGAGGTTTTTTCTTAATGTTATGTCTTCAGAATCCCTGAAATAAGATGCCTGAAATGAATATTTGTTTATCCTTACATATTTTGACCTAACAGCGTCACCTATATGATTAGCTGGTTAGCTTCGCCTTGACGCGTCCCTAAAATCTCGTTAATGTAATTGTTGACTTTTTGAAAGGGCGGGAATTGGGATCCCAGTAGATCCCCATAGGAGTATATTGTTTCACTGTTATAAAACAATACCTGTGTCATTACTACACGCTGTTAGGTAGTTGACATTTGATTTGTGATCGTTTCACCATTCTCTTTGAACTAAAACTGCGTACGCGGCTTCCCTAGGGTCGGATCGGACGATTAAGGGCCACCGTCCCCAGCAAAGCTGTTGTGTTAGGGCATGGTGATCCGAAAGGGTTCTTCTACAATTTTATTCAGATACACTTTCTATAATACCACAATTAATAACCAACTATATAAGCAGACCAGAGCGTATTTCCAGTCAGCTTTTGGCGCTTAAAGTGGCAAAGCATTAAATTTGTATAAGTGCGTGTTAGAAAGCACTGGAAAAGTTCAGGAACCCTTCCTTGTTTATATTCCTTTTTTCGCATTCTGTCAGAATAAATTGAACTCTAAACGCTGATATGGTATGTAACAAAAATAATGACGATTACTTGTGTATATTTTGAAATTTTTGCGTTGATATTGGTCTTTGCAATTATAGGTACAATGAACTTCACATGTTAAATCTTTGCAAAAATGTACTTCGCAGCACAATATATACATGTATGAATATGGGAAGAAACCTTCCAATATGTGTCTGTCGCTTTAAAATCACGATAAACATTCTGTATAGCCTGAAGGCAATTTGTATGATACAGGTGCTGGCAGTGGCTTCCCGAGACGAAAAGCTGAAGAAATTGGTTGACATGCTGGACAACGTCGACGTTACCCTCGCCAATCGGCTGATAAGGAAAAAGGTCACTACCTACATAATCTTGGTCTTCATAAATATCAATATTGGCTACATGTGCATGTTATAGGATCAGTAAAATGACGAATAATGCAATATTAAAATTTTAAAGTGAAATGTAACACGGTCTTCAATAATTCATCTGTTTAGAGAACGTGTAAGCAAAATTAGTAAACGTTTAAGATGGTTGGTGATATTTTCACGATTGCTTTATTGTTTAACACATTGTCTTTGTCATATCACGTATAAATGCATTTAAGTGTAAGGACATTTTCTAATTTATTGGATTTGTCATTTTTTTAACATGTGGCCTAAGTAGAACGATCTTTCAAGAATGATGATACATGCAGCTCTCTTAGTACTAGGTATGCTATGAGTGTTACACACACAAACACACCAACACAAACAGCAGACAGACAGACAGACAGACAGACACACACACACACACATATATATATATATATATATATATATATATATATATATATATTTATATATATACATATACATATGTGTGTGCATATATTACACTCATAGCATATATATATATTTACACATACACAAACACATACACACGCACACACACACACACATATATATATATATATATATATATGTTGTATGTATAGTCATCACGGTCATAAACCTTTATGATTTAGGTTGATCTTACCAGCGAGAAAGCCGTCCATCAACTGAAGAAGTTCATCATCGGCAGGCAGGAACAACTTGTGCATATTGTTTCTGCCCTTGGATCCTTTATCCCGGTATGTCAAAGGGTTTAACCTTTTTGTTTTTTATTCACAACGTCCATAGAACTGTGATATTCACAAGTCCTTCCAATCATTTCTCCTAATAGACTAATTTAGTCTGAGCCAAAAAATGGACAACACTTAATTTTTTCAGGTATTAAAATTAATCAGTTTTATTGTGCCCAATGTTTTAGATCATAAAAGCAAGGTTTTTCTCCTTTGATTAATTTGCAGTATATATTCTATCGGTGTTGTGGATTGTTGAGATTGATTTAAGAAATAATAACAATCGAATATTTGCAGTGGCACAGGCCTTTTTTTTTGACTGGACTATTTATTTCCAATTCTTCATCTCTCTGTATGTGCTTCTGTTTCCTTAAATGCACGGCCAGCCACATTGCCCTTGTGCCTCCTGTCCTTTTGCCCGTTGCCTCTTGTGTGTGATCTTTCCACAATCAATCACACTGTATATCCATTTCTAGTCTAGTTATGTCTTATTTGTTGCTTTTTCTTTTATTGACCATGCAAATCTGGTACCTTGTGCTGTCCTGTTCTCTTTTTTTCCCTGGAGAATGATTGGCATAAGGCATTGCCCTGAGTTCCAATTGTAGCAACAAACCATGCATGGAATTCACGTATTGTAACTTTGAGGAATAAAATTGTTACGATGTCCACGTTAAGAATATTCTTGATCGTAGCAGAACTCAACAAAGTACGACAACGACGATAAAACTTGAACTGTACCAATACATTAATAATCAAAAATCAGTACAAAGTAGGTAAATGAAGTTATACACTTAGCTTTGCTGATATTCATAAACAGACTGCAGGTAAATGTGATCTCTGGTGAGCGATTCTCCACAGGTACTGTCCCACAGTTCCAAGTCGTATGGTAGGTGCCAAATAGTCTGGCCCAAATGCAACAGAGGCACAGTTTTCTTACAGTGCTGGTCCAAATCCAACAGAGGTAAAGTTTGGTTGTGTTGTCGTGCAATTAAACACCAAACATACAAGTCCACTCAAAAGCACTATCCACACTCCACAGGTACAACGTACAAATGAGTATCTTCTTTGCAGTGCCAATAGTTCATAGTTCCACTGGCTTGAAGTCACACACAGCTTCTGTCAGATCTCAGGATTCTCTTCTTCAATCAAGTAGCTGCTTTATATATCTACACTTAGAAATATCAGCAGCATTGCAAAGTTTTCGAATTAGTTACACGACCCCATTCATTCAGACCTGTGTGGAGCACCTCATATGAATGTAGATCATCATTCTAGCTTATTCAAATGTTTACCAGTTACATGGGAGTCATCCTAACAAAGCAGGCCACCTCAGTGACTGCAGTGACCTTGCAAAACCTTCATTGTGCTGAATGACCCGGCACGCACTCAATGAATACAATGACCTCTCTCTCAAAAACGAAAAAATCAAACAAACAAACAAACAAACAAACCCAGTCATACACATTTCTGTAACAAAATATGCTAAGGTCAAGATGCAGGGCATTTATTAAGATGGAATACATATTATCTATAAGCATTCTCATAAAATAACATTCTGCATCCTATATATGTTGGTTCACCATTGCTATCTTTTTACAGGGAGGTCCAATAACAGCAACCAGCGTTTTTGCCCTGCAGACATCGCTAAATTGGAATTTGATAAGAAATTACACCCTCATGAAAGTATTCCTTCCTTATCTGCAGGGTGTGAAAGGTACGTTTAACTATTGTGGCTCGTGTGGAAGGGGGTATCATTGTCATAGAAACATTTGCACTCAGCCTTACAGCGCATTGCCTGAAAAAAAAATATTTTCGAAGCGCGATATGGATATATGCACTTGAATCTAAACATCTTGCCAAAATATTCATTATAGTTTGATGCATTTAGATCATGCAAATGCGACGAGTCCATTTTCTTCCAATGCTATAAGCTACAGTCAATGAATTATTCAAGGGTGGCACATGTCAAATAGGTTTACCTACCAGCACCTGACCATATGTTTAAAGATATTTGCCTAAAGGTTAATAGCTTGTTGATGTTATAAAGTATGTGAAAAATATGTGCAAATAAATTATGTAGATAATAAGATACCTATTACTTTCCATTCAAACGTGCTAGAAGTTAACATGGAAAACATTTACTGTCTGCACGGGACACATTTCATATAAACAGGTGGTTGAATACTCAATATGTTACAAAGTAGGGCATTATTCCGACATAAAATAAAATTTGTGGTCTTGTCCAGTGAGGATAACGCTGTTGTCCATGCCTCATCCGCATCGGCTCTATTAACGTTTTTTTTCGAGATGATCCGGATTAGAGTTGCGGTTCCATACTGCAACTGTACAATATGTATAGATTAACGGGAATCGCTCATTTTAAAGTCTATGCTACAAGAAATCGTATATTTAACACACTTTAGGCTTCGTGTATAATTCTGACCGCAAAAAGGGGTTCCAAAACAAGCAGATGTAAACCAATCACAAGTAGATGCAGACTTAACTGCTGCTCTGTGCGGCGCTTTATTGGTGCTCGGCAACAGTTGACCAAACGTTTTGAATTGCGAAGTCAGTATATTAGTTTCACGTTTCCAGGTCATTTAATGTCAAAATTAAGAACACCCAAAGCAACTCCAAATGAGTTATCCTTCCTGTTGACTTTAACCAGGATATAAGCCAATATGCCAGTTTGACCGTTCAAGGTCGCACAAGGTTAGCTTAGCAGCATACACACACACACACACACACACACACACACACACACACACACACACACACACACACACACACACACACACACACACAAAGAAGATGGCAACTCACCCCTCCCCAAAAATAAAGTATTTCCTGGTCGAAAAATTTATTTCTGGTATGCATTCTCTGTCTCAGGATGCATATTGATGGCGTCGTGATCTTTTTACAAATCTGGTGATTATGTGCCTTAGAACTGTCTGTAAAAGCAAAGTATCCCACAAAACAATGTGCTCAGAATTGCAAAACATGCACTCTGTTGCCGCTATACAATTGCACAGTAGTAGCACATACCGAAACATGTCCCAAAAGTTGATATGCAATACCTTCCTTGCTACTGGTTATTTGCGCAGGCAATTTCATCTTCCTTACAAGTCTTATACACACTCTGACACTGTAAGAGAAAAGTCGTATTAGCACTCGTTCAAAGTCCTTTGTCCTAATTTTATTTCAGTCCACATATGGTTCGTCGTAATGGATTATATACATACGCACACACACACGCACACACACACAGATACATACATACATGTATATATATATAAATATATATATATATATATATATATATATATATATATATATATATATATATATATATATATATATATATACTCAGCATACAGACAAGACATATTTTTAGCTGTCTGGCGACTTATCGAAATTGGTTATAATATTAAATATAACGTCATGTGCTTAGATATTTGATCATATTATCGTATCGATCCACACCAGTCCCGATCTGTTTATATTTAATCTTAACTTACAAACTGCTTTTTGTGAACATATGTATAGATGTACTTAATCATGCATTAAAATCCATTTGGCGATATAATTTAATATTTGAATATTTCACCATATAATTCAAAAAGCTAACATTTTATTTATTTTAAAATTGTGTTTAAATGTCTATGGTAACGTAAAATCTGATCCTTGTAATTACTTTTGCCAACCCAATAATTAAGGGTTGAGTGTCCAGTGGTCTGGTCATACGAGCTGTGTGTATTTATAAAATTTTACTGTGTCAATAGAAGGGTCCTAAAATATTTTGCAGGGTCTACGTTCACTTTGGTGACAAGTAACGTCGACATTGATAAAGAAGTGGACTGCAACACTACCAAGATGAACAAGTCTTCCGTAGCCATGGTTGTCCAGGGAGCGCTGGTCAAACTGGTGGCTGCTGCCAAGTGCGAGTTCAAAGACAGCGAACTGGCCATCAACTTGTTACGTGTCACTCCTGGTGTGGCTGTGGTAAGCTTTCTTTCTCTTTTTCCTGTTCTTGATGTTTTTTTTGTTTTATTTTAAGCTTCATGCCTGTGATTTGTCATAGAGGCAAACACTTCATGTCATGTATATAAAAGATCTAGCTAGGGGCATCGTTTTGAAGTTTCACCTGCTATATATGATTTGCTAATCTTATTTAAGGGCTTCGCCTTAAAGAACATGACAAAAAAAGGACACTTTCGTCGAAAAAAATACAGAAACAATGCATATGTTATCACCAAACTGTCATATTAAAACCTCTTGGCTGATTTGCTTTATTCTGATTGTGGTAACCCTTTAAGCTAAATAATAATTGAATTTTAAGATATGCCTAACCCTAAACGATGCTACAGATTTAATTTCAAGAATGATAAGTTAGTTGGCGGCAAATCTCATAAGAAATTATGTCTCATAAAAATCCGTTTTGTAGACTGAAGAGGAAGTGGAGAATTCCAAGCATGAGGATATGGTTAGCAGCAATGAAATGGGTTTGATGGTGCTCAATGTTATGAAAAAGGGAAAGAGTCAATATACCAAGGTCACCAGCAGCAAGGAGGTCCAACAAATGTCAGGCTCAGCAACAGAAACAAGGTCAAGTGCTGAATCTACGAGTGCTCGATTAAGTCGCAGTGCAAAACGCCACACAAGCACAAAATCTGAACAACATAGAGACTCCAGTAGTACTTCTGAACAAAGCAGCATGTATAGTATATCCAGTGCCTCTAGCCAGGAGACAAGTAGTACCTCTCAACAAGCAGGGACCTCTAGAGACAGCAGTGCGTCTGAAGAAAGTAGTGCTTCCAGAAGACAAAGCATTGCCTCCAAACAGGAGGTTGCATCTGAAACGAGTGGTGCGTCCATTAAAAGTAGTGCCTCCCAGAAGAGCAGTGCTTCGATAGAGAGCAGTGCCTCTACACAGAGTAGTACTTCTAAACAGATCAGTGCCTCTAAACAGAGTAGTACCTCTACACAGAGCAAAGCTACTAAACCAGATGATAGTTCCACACACAGCACTTCTACAAAAGACAGCAGTGCATCCAAAAAAAGCAATGCTTCCCAGAAGAGCAATGCCTCTAAAGATAGCTCTCAAGAAAGCAGTGCCTCTGCACAGAGTAGTTCCTCTACACAGAGCAAAGCTTCTAAACAAGATGATAGTTCCACACACAGCACTTCTACAAAAGACAGCAGTGCATCCAAGCAATGCTTCCCAGAAGAGCAATGCCTCTAAAGATAGCTCTCAAAAAAGCAGTGCCTCTAAACAGAGTAGTTCCTCTACACAGAGCAAAGCTTCTAAACAAGATGATAGTTCCACACACAGTACTTCTACAAAAGACAGCAGTGCATCCAAAAAAAGCAATGCTTCCCAGAAGAGCAATGCCTCTAAACATAGTTCTCAAGAAAGCAGTGCGTCTACACAGAGTAGTTCCTCTACACAGAGCAAAGCTTCTAAACAAGATGATAGTTCCACACACAGCACTTCTACAAAAGACAGCAGTGCATCTAAAAAAAGCAATGCATCCCAGAAGAGCAATGCCTCTTAACATAGTTCTTAAGAAAGCGGTGCTTCCGCAGGTAGTAGTGCATCTAAAAAGAGTAGTTTGAAAGATACATAGATAAAGTACATTTTTCCAGACAGAGCAATTTATCTGCAGATGAGATCAATGCAGGCAACTGGGGAAAAGTGTAGGAACAAGTACTATTACTGCAGTATGATGGGTGTGAGCGTGAGCGTGGGGGAAAAGGGTTAGCTGGGTTTTTATTTCGGATATATATATATATATATATATATATATATATATATATATATATATATATATATATATATATATATATATATATATATATATATATATTTATGCTTGATCTCTATGATATTCTTAAAAATCATATCATTTCACGAAGACGCACAGACAAATAGAAAGAAAATGAATGGTATATATAATATTGTTATGCTTCTTCAGCCTTGTATGTTGTACGTGCCAAGGTTATAGTCCTATATCTATCACAAGTTGTAACAATGCTAAGCCTTATTAAGTGCAATATCGTCTCATGAAGCAAATCATATGGATGGTATTTTTAATGTGCATGATGCACAAGTTGGGGGAGGGGGGGGGGCTAAGTTTTCATGCATCTGAATCATTGACGGGCAAGACTAATAAGTGGATCTGCACCTACATCTGAGCTAATAGGATCTGGAAGGAGGTGTCGTGTGAACCTTGTTGGCCAGTGTTGTCCTTACAATTAATTGCGATGCAGATAAGAAGAGATATTATAAAATCAGTTACACTGGTGTTCGGAGAGATTTAATCACAGTGTTGATCAATTAGTATTTTAAGTGAATAACGCAGGGTTGCTTCATAGTATATTTCATAGATATCCAACGTACTAACATTTGAAAATTAAAGTTGCGTTTCAAGTTTAGAATATATTCTTTAGTTTATTTGGTGTCCAGGATCAAATGTGTACAACCATTTGAGTGGAACACTTTTGTGGTTGGTGAGTTTTTATGTACCATAAACCGGTAATATTAAGGTGAAGAAAGCACTATTTTTAACCTTTCAAAATAAATTCCTCACTATCAGATGATGATATGTGGAAAGGTAACGTCTACCTCTAAGTGACTGCGACCAATTCTTATCGTTGTTGCATGTTTCTCTCCACCTGGGGCCGCACTGGATGTCAAATTATGGTTGTGTTTGTTGAATTTTATCAATATAATTACAAAACAAAATTATTTGAATGCGAGACGAGCTCGACATAACGCCTGTATAGGGGATTTAATATAAGGAGCAAAATTGATTGATATAGACCCAAAATGAGGTAGAAGTCGGATAAACAGGTTATGGCCAGTATGCGTGGGGAACAGTGCCAGAAATACGATATTTCTGACGCGTGTCGCTAAACACGCACGGGTGCTTTTTTTGCTGCACGCTTGTTATGCATAATGCGTGTATACAGTTGTGGTAAATTAACGTCATCTAAGTATGGTAACGCGTAGATTATACATTAAATAGCTCATGTTTGATTTTTTTTTATTTAGCGTGCTCCAAAACCTCTGAGCATGTAATCAAATGCTAAAAGCGGTAAAGTTACAAAAACATGACCCTTTCGCACTCATATTCTAATTGAAAGACGTGTCTAGTTATTACACTCTTGTTATCAGCGCGCACGTCCGTGTTTTATGAAAAGTGTTTTAATATATATAGGATGTATGCTTCTGTTTGAATCTCGTGAATGGGTCTTAGGTAGTCAACAATTAACACGCATGTTTGTAGTTTGAAAATCTACACGCATGATGGAGCGGTGCCGCTAATGCCATATTTCTTACTCGCGCTATCAAACAAAGACTTGAGCTTAATCTGCTTGACGCGTCCACGTAAGGCCATATCCAATTGATTTCATATGTTTTTGTACACTTTGAGATTTCGGGAATTTTTTGTAGACATAATTTTTGGATGTTATCTGTCTAAAGTAAATATTTTTAGCCCCAAAGCAATCTGAAAAAATGAACAAATTTTTTTAATGTTAATATTGTAATCAGTGGACCATATTTATCTTTGGATCTTGATCGCTGATAATAGGTATATGTTCCAAAATGTTCCATAGATATTTCTCTAAAACGACCTTAATCAAATTAAAAGTGATTTTGTCTAAAAATTCCCCAGAGCGAAAACATATCAAAGATTCTCTAAGAAATGGTCAGGTCTGTTTATATTAATATCAGAAAGTCCCACAAACTTTGTCGATTTCACAAAAAAAAAAACCCAACCATTTTCAAATTTTGTATCAACATTGTAAACAAACAGATACAGTTATAAATCATCCCCACTACCTTTTTGAAGATACATATTTTGAGATCATAATAGTACAAACTTGACTTGAAATTTCATAATTTTATTTTTTTTCTGTTTTTCGAGAGATGTCGAAATGAAACAAGAACCAAGTGCTTGACCAGAATGCCACAGTCCCAACATTTTCTTAAACAAAAGAATTTCAAATGGCATTAGATGTGGATTTCATTTTGGGTGAGCAGCTTTTCCACCTGCCCAATTCATTTTGCAGTATTTTCTAAAACTTTGCGAATCAGATTGAGTATTTGGGAAATAAAAATATGAATATCGCACTTCCACCTATCATGGACATCGAACTTTTCATTACCAGGACTATGCAGGACTTCCGGTTGTGTACAGAACCTGGTTTCATTTAATATCCTACATGCATGCCGACTCGACACATCTCTATCTTTCATACCAAGCATGGTTTAAATTATAAACGCGTCTGCAAATTTAAGCACGTGTGCATAATGTCGCACTAAACCACAAAAAAGCCCATTTGAGCTATCATTGTCGAAATCAGTTGCATAAATACGATATTTTTAAAATTTATGTTATAAAGCATACACGCGTGCTTATTTTTTAATACCCGTACACAAGTCACTTAATAATAAAAATAATAGCACACGAGCAATTAAATGCAAATGGATTATGTGCCTGAGAAATATCATACTTCCCCACTGATCCCCCAGCATAGGCCAGCAACGCGTGCACTTCAGTGCACTTGTGTGTGCACTTGTGTACTGGATGAGCCATGCGATTTAAGTGAGCGGTGTATGATTTCAATAAACATGGTCATGGTGAAACACCTTCTTGTGCTGTTGTAAATTGATATCTGTTACACTTTTCAATTGATGAAGACTGCCAATAATTATTAAACCATAACATAATGTTCTTCTTTGATAGTTAGCAAAACATGCTTGCACAATTGTTAATGTGTTTCAGATCAAAATACTTAAAAGCTGTTGGAAGGAGATATGTCCTGTAAACCAGTGGTTCTTGCCTGGACAAAGATACCGTGCATATCTGTATGCACATTTAGGTTTTATCACATATTTAACATGTTAAATAGGGAAACAATATATATATATATATATATATATATATATATATATATATATATATATATATATATATATATATATATATATATATGTATATATATATATATTTATATATATATATATATATATATATATATATATATATATATATATATATATATATATATATATATATATATATATATATATATATATATTGTTTCCCTATTTAACATGTTAAATATGTGATAAAATTTAGGTTTTATCACATATTTAACATGTTAAATAGGGAAACAATATATATATATATATATATATATATATATATATATATATGTATATATATATATATTTATATATATATATATATATATATATATATATATATATATATATATATATATATATATATATTGTTTCCCTATTTAACATGTTAAATATGTGATAAAACCTAAATGTTTCAAGCTACCATCAAATTTTAATGGTATCATAAAATTCCATTTAATCAAATCGTGAAATGTATTTGAACGTAACGTTTAAATCGTGGAGCTTTTTCAATCATTCAACCATATGATAAAATCCATTTTAACATATCCTTAAATTTATTTTATGATGTCATTGAACTATGTATTGATACGATTACATTTAGCATATATACATCTATGTTGAAAAAAATTCAGTTATATAATGAGACGTATTTGACCATTTTTATACGAACAGGATCAAAAGTGCCACATGTTACAAAACACAAACCAAGCTCTGTACGCTTTGCATGGGACCTATGTCTAAAAAAATACCTTTATTTATCACAATCTCGTCATGTTCGATGCATTTTTTTTTAAACTCAAGGCTTCATCAGTTCAGTGAGTTTATCAGTGGGTCATCAGCGAGGGCAGTAAAACATGTTTCGCAGTTAAAAATTCCTTAATATGTTATAATGAACACAAATGGTATAAGTTGATGGATTTGATGATGTGGCAAAAGTTAGTTTGGTAATATGTTTCAACAGGACTTAATAGAAAGTTCGGAGTTAGTCAGCGGGGCCACCTTTTTTCGTTTAAGTAAGCATGAAAATACTTCACGAGCTATCCAAAAATCTAGGTTCTCGGCGATTATTAAAATATAATATCTGTGCGTTCCCTGAAAATTGTGATTTTGCTAAGCGTAATGAATCCACAAATGTGTTTATCCTGGCGACTGAGACGCCGGGGAGCCGAACTACTCATCGTCGCCCGAAATTTCACAGTTAAGAGACCGGCAACTCATCACATATAAAGATAGATTAGCAACTGACAGTAACGGCATTTTTGCCCACCCTGTAGACAATAGCAACCTTTCGAGAAAAGGTACATCAATTATAGTACGGTAGGTTAAGGTAAAGTGGGACATGTACATATTTTCACCTGAGTTGGTTTCAATGAATGCTCCCGTTTCATAAATCCGTGTCAACAAAAAGAAAAAAAAACAGGTGCTATATTTTACCCTTTTTGATGTTACACGCCTGCATCGTCTGCAAGCGTCCAAACGCTACCCTTGGAAAAGGAATCCACATAGCAAGATAAGCTTTTTGTTCTGGGGCATAGTAAAATGGATAGAACTTTGCTTAGGTCCATGTCCAAAATTACAAAATGCAAACTTGTTGACGCTCATTTACTATGAAGTATGGATGACACAGTTTTATGTCATATAGCTCTCATTATCAATATGGCGGCACTGCTTATTACTGTAATGTGACCTAATGAACGAGGTCGATCAAGCTTTTTAATTCCGTGGCTTTTAGAATTTTGTGGACAAAACTGGAGCAGTATTTGTGATTTTGCGTACGAAATTGAAAAAAAACTTAACGATTCTGTGGACAGAATTGTACTATCTTTAGACTTCCGTGAAGAATAATGTTATACTCTTACAATTCTGTGCACGAAATGGAGTAATCTATGGATTTTGTGAAATGTTCTTCCAATTTTGTGCAGAAAATTGCATAACATATGGATTATGTGACATGTTTTTCGATTTGGTGCCTAAGATTTGATCAAAAAATGGATTCTGTGGACAAAATTGGAAAGCTTTTTAAGATTTTGTGTACGAAATTCAAAACCTTACCCAATTTTGTGGACGAAATTTGTAAAGTTTAGGATTTTATGGATAGAATTGATAAGTTTAACGATCTTGTGGACGAAATCGATATATTTAACAATTCTTTACATCCCAATTTTTCAATTTCGTAGACTACAATCAATAAAAGCTTACACTTCTGTGGACGCTATTGATAATATTACACGATTTTGTGCACAAAATTGATAAAGTACTACAACTCCGTGCACAGAAATCAACAAGCTTGTTAGATATTGTAAAATACTTGCAGTTTTGTGATTTTTTTCTTCCAGTTTCGTCCAAAAAATCGTTAGAGTAGCTATATTTCGTGGTGGGTTTCGATTTTGTAATTTGAATTTTGTGAATCTCGTTGTAATTCTGTCCACGAAAACGTTAAGTATTACGATTTCGTTCACAAAATCGATGCTGTTACACTTGGCACCCATACCATAGACCCACGAAAGTAAGCTTACTTTTTTGAGTTTTTCTCTCCTGCATGGGCAAAATCAACGACAGTACAGATTGCTCAGTCACCCATCAGAGCAACCGGGATGTTCCCTGCTGACATTAATGTTCCCCGAGAAGCTTTTTCACCGAGTCTGACAACACAGAGGTAGCAAACAAATACTTGAGACAATGATGATCCAGTTGATCACGACAGTGAAGTTGTAAGTGGAGCTGCCGAACCGGATGATACCCTGTCTACTGTAGAAGTATCTAGGCCTACTTTTTGTCCAGAAGCAGATGTTGCAGAACAAGTGACTGAGCCACAGCCATCAGGTTGTAGCTTTAACACGGCTATGCCTCCTGCAAGCCCACCCAAGAAAAGGGAGTCCAAAGCAACTTGATCATCATTGTGCCCAGTGCCGACACGTGAGAGAAGTACAAGAAAACGTGAAAGATTACCATCTAACGTGCTAACGACTATGTGATGTCCATTTTACATTTGTGCAAGAGAAGCAAAACAAAACGAAAGGGAAAGAAGGAACGTCTGGCAATATTGTACCCACAAATGTCAAACGATCTACTGTAACGGAACAAAGCGCATGTGGTGGCTGATGCACTAGATGGAAGGACCCCAAAGACAAAAAGCGACATGATAACTGGTTAGAGTGCCGTTGTCTGTCATCTTTTGTCCGTCCATCTTCAACTATTCACATTTTCTACTTCACAAAAAATGCTGGATAGATCCACTTCAAACTTAGTTAAGATGTGCCTTGGGTAGGTCAGTACCAAGTTTGCTCAAATGGCCACGGTCCAGTAATTTTTATGCATTTTGTGTTCATGGGGGGGGGGGGGGAGAGATCATTAAAAATCTTCTCCAAAACCACTTGGTCAATTGCTTTGAAATTGCATATAGACGTTTCTGGCGACCCTGAGCCCTAAATTTGTTCAACAGGAGGCGCTGCAATTTTTTTCTATTTTGATTGCGTTTTTGTTATTTTCGGCTTCTTCTTCATAACCATGTATCAGATTATGCTGAAACTTGCTGGAAATTTTCCTGTTTGAAGGGTCACACAAGACTGTTCGGCAGGTGGCGTTGCTGTAGTACCCTGATTTTCAACAAATGTTTCGATTCAGGTACTTATCAGTCAATGCAAACATTCCTTTTGATAACCAAGAAAGGCAAAGGGGATTGAAATGATAATTCAAATTTTGGCCCTTATCTCCAAAACTGTCACATTCACTTCAAGCTTGGTGGGGAGGTGCCGAGGGTAGGTCTCAACCAAGCTTGTTCAAATGGTCACGGTCCAGTGAATTTTGGATTTTTTTTTATGATTTTTTGTGTTCGCTTTGGAGGGAAAGCTTTGTAGCCTTATGGCACTGCAGAAGAGCATTTTTTTTTTGCATGGATAAATAAATGAGATAAATTAATTATATTATATCCTAAACTTATATATCCTTCATGAAATCTTTTTGCAACTGGCAAAAAATCGTCGCTCAGCCACTTGGCCAAGTGTTTTGAAAATGGATATGAACACTTCTGGGGACCCGTAGACCTTTATTTGTTCAAGAGATGGCACTCTATTTTTTCATTTTTTTCCGATTTTTTTGTGTTTTTATTATCTTCCCCTACTGCTCCCTACTCCGAAACCATCATAAATCTATGCTGAACCTTGGTGGAAATGTTCCTTATGGAGGGCTGAAACAAATGCGTGCAGGAGGTGATGTTGCTTATTGTTTTGATCTTTATGGAGCTTTTCACTTTGGATACTTGTCAGTAATTTATACATGTCTATTTATTACTATGTACGTCAATGAGGATTGCTAAGTCAAGGGAAATTGCCATGCAAAGTTACATTTTTGACTTCTCCACAACCATCACACAGATTCACATAAACTTGGTGGGGCATGCCTTGGGTTGCCTTTACCACGTTTGGTCAAATGGTCATGGCTCAGTAATTATTGAATTTTTGCTCTTTTTGGGGGCAATATCTAAAAAAATTCTCTATCTCTGGAAAAACTATGCTAATTGCTTTGAAAGTGTACAGGAACACTTCTGGAAATGAGGACGATACAAGGGCCATAGAATAGTGACCTGGATTTCATTTTCAAGGTCGCAAGGCAAGTTACATGGAGTTCACTATTCATATCATTACTTGAGAAAAATTTGAGCTGGGATATCGATATTGCACATGCTTGTTTTCTTTTATGATGACCAACCTAATAATACAGAAACACATGATCCATATTCATTAATTCAAAACCCAACAATGACAGCAATGAGATTTCAGACTTGCCAAAGCATCAACATTTCTTTTCCAATACCAATGTGAAGAAACAAATTTCACTCCTGACTTGAGACAGGCAGTCACCCATAAAAGGCAACTGGTGGTTTCAAACTGGTCCCCTCAACCTTAGAAATATTCATCATTAACTGCAGACACTAGTTCTTTTTCCAAAATGTATAGGCCTAACCACCCAAAACACATATTTCATTTCTTCTGCCAAAAATAAAAATAAACCTGTTAGGCCTATCACCTTTTAGTTCTGCCGACTTGTCAGCCAGCTAAGTTTAAAGTAAAAGAGTAAAGTAGGCCTACATCGTTTTTGTGATATTTATGAATCTGGAATATTATAAACACACCCTACCTCCACTATAACTATGAGTCGGATTCCAATAACATTGCCGTAAAGGTGTTAAAAGCAAGTAAACATTCAGTGAAAGTTTTAGTTGTCACATAAAATTTGTCCAGGTAAGCTTTGACAGTTTGGGACCCCTAACGATACATCAGACAACATACTGCCTGTATAAGCTGGTTAAAGATTGACTGGATCCAAAACATATTTAGATCAACTAAATATGTGGGTTTGGTACGACATGTAAAGTGCCATACTTGTTACCCTTTGACTTGTTTTGCTAATAAAAATAGATCCGGCTGATATTAGGTCTAACTTGGCCTGAAAGCAGCCTTGAGTCATTATATGAACAGCCTCATTTAAAGCCAGCATGGAATACTTTTCTTTTTGAGCATGATCATTGACTGCTTTGTCATTTGGCAGTTTACAGTCATGAATTAACCTGATCTTGTTTTGATCGTTTAGTATAGCTGCCAAGGCACTAACAATACAAGGTTTCTCTTATACAATCTGGTCATTGCCACACTTCATTTCTTAAATTAAGTTTGCCGCATTTTCTTGTTAGTTTTGTACGGATGACTTGCAATTAAGGTGTTCAGCTGGAATGAGCTTGGCTACAGGATCGATGATATCAAGCCCTTTTCTTAACCTTTGAACAATGGACTGCGGGATCTCCCTGCAATTCCTATTCCCACACCAGTGAGTCTGGCCTATGCAATGCTTTCAAATGGGGTCAATCTCAGCCTAAATTTGTATGTTGATGGCGGGGTTTGACTCTGTATAATTAGGAACACAGCATTTATGCACATATCAATATCCTTGCCCAAAGCGATGACCCTTTAGGCCGTTACAATTAAGGCATATCTCCCTACCATCTGGGGTGAAGGCTTTATTAACACCTTTAGCTTGAACGTGCCCTTGACCCTGAGGTCTGCCCTGACCATTGTATTTTTCTGGGGCAATAAAGCGCTGTCATATAATCGAACTTTTTCAAGTGATTACACTTCCGTTAATTGCAACATTTTGACTATGTGTGCCTAGCATTTATGGAGAGTGTTTGAATCAAAAACCCCCTAAATGAGCATTCTATGCATGGTCCGTGTTTTAGTCCCTGCCCACTGAGCCAAAGTTAAAGGCTCAAGGTTCACTTTTCTCTGACCCGTTTTAATACAGAGATGTACTGCCTTTGCATTCATTACCTCCTCTTTATGAATGTCAAGGTTATATTCAACATAGTCAGTTATGTCAGAAAATTAGATCTGAGCTATATTGCCAGAGGGAGGGAGACATGCCACATTACTTGTGTTTGCATGAAGCTGTGACAAACCCAGGCCTGTGCCACTGTTGTTGGTGCTTCATTTAATCCCTGGTTATGCACTGCTGGTTCAAATATATCACTCATGTGAAGAGTGCTGTTGTTGTCAAGTTGCTTTAAGGCTGACTTTACAAATGTGTCATGCCTCAGTAGTATTAAATTCAAATCTATCTGGTTTCTTGATCCCATAGCCTCCTGGTTCTTCCTGGTGTCCGGCCCCCAGTGGTTGTTAGGCCTGGTTGCAAGGAGCGCACATCTACTGGGTCACTGACTGGGTAATTGGCTCAGGGTCCCTCTCAGTATATCAATGGCCCCATGGAGTGGGATTTCTTTGTCATACAGTAAAGTTGGGCCGCACTACTTCCTGCTATAAGCTAGCTATTACTTCCATCGACAGTAATATAGCCAGTGCAGCTTTACAAGTTAAATCTGTTTTTAGCAGTTCTACTGTGCAGGTATTTATCCCTGCATTAGTTGCCCACTGTGCAAAGTCCTCTGGAGTGGAATGTCCTCCTCCTGGATGGTCAGACGTTTGCCGTACCATCTCTAAATTGCCTGTATTTGCTCCATGCCCCTGACTCGCATTATGGCTCTCTTGTCCTACCTACACGACGTTACCTTAAAATTAATACAGTTCAAACTTCCAGCAAGCTTGAGTGCCGTTCCAACACAGGGGCAAGCTGCTATGCTGCTGACAGGTAACTCCCCTGAGGTCCAGCTCACCACTGAAGGCTCCTGTCTTACATTCAGGTCCCTATATCACAACCTGGGACTGTCCAACTGCTTTGTCATCTAATAAATAGCGTGTTGCCCGGTCAAAATATAGATAATAAGATGATAAGTTGCAAAACTAAACAAAACAGAGACAACCAGTGAGCCTGTCTTGCTACACCAGCTACCAGCCTAACACTGACCTGTTTTATTGTCTGAACAAGTTGTGGTCACCTAGAGACCCACTGTCTTAGTATTGGCCTATTAATCAGCTAACAGTGAAAGACAATGTGCATGGCAATAGGCAGCCCAGGACCACCCATCCACCTAACCAACAAAAGCCTGGAACATTTGAAACCATATTATTAGCTTAGTATACACCTTTGTGTCTATGTCCTTTCAAATTGGGGCTGCTTGACCGGTTCCTAGTGGCCCTCACTGTAAAAGTCAAGTGAAGATAAGCCTACATCTCACACTAACAAACTGGTTGTCATTTAGCATGTGGGATTTTTTTTTTCTTTTCTTTCTTTTTTTTGGTATCTTTTACTTTACTACAGTGTAACCTAATTGAGTGATAAAATAATGACTGGCTGGCTCATAAGCACTTGTTGCAGGCCTATAAGTGTATGGGAAAATAAGCAACAGTGGTGACACGCAATGACAGATACCAATGTAGGTTACAGATCTCAGTTGTGATTGGCTGGTTGCGCATCCCAATGGAGATAGTCCATAATTGTGAAAATACTGTGTTTTTAGCATGTTGTAGCTTCTGTTTAAATAAAGTTAGCTCAGTCATGTTTGCTGCATCGCAGACTTGCTTCATTGATGGTCACATAGGTGCACTGGCTTCCAGGCCAGGTGGGAACTGTATGGTGGGGAAGGACAATGATGTGACCCTGGCAAGAGTACAGTTCATACACCTATATAAAGCTGACTTCCAGGTGTTGTTTCATCTTTCAATTATCACAAATAAACGAGCTGGGAATTACATGACAAACATCCATCAATGTTTTTCTGACATTTTTATCTGTTAAATGCCGTTCACGGAATTTTAAAATACCAAAATGCTGATTTTTTAGACTGAAAAATGCTAATATGAAAAAAAAGAAGGATTTATGACTGTGGTCTGTGGCCTGTAAGCTTATTCACTGATGCACTGATGCTGTAGTAACTTCTTAATCCTTGTTGACGTACACAAGTACTTGTGATCTTGTTTTGAGTCTGCCTGTCTCTCTCTTTATATACATGGATGCATCATTCTCAGAATGGGCACGATAATATGGATTTTTTACATACCAGTGTTTCAACGGCATCACTAAAACTTCAAGTTCCCACTTTATTTCTACAGATTCCATTTTGTACGTCAATTGAAAATATTTTACTCAATCCTTTGTACTGTATCATTCTAAATCTCCAGCAATGTGGCAATCTCACATCCACAGCTTGACATACATCTCATTTCTAGTAACTCCTCAAAGTGACGCTAGGTGGCACACTTATCAATAAGTCTTGGGTCTAATCTCAAGCAACACGTAAATTGTCTGACTTCGTAACAATTTTGTACGTCAATTGAAAATATTTTACTCAATCCTTTGTACTGTATAATTCTAAATCTCCAGCAATGTGGCAATCTCACATCCACAGCTTGACGTTCATCTCATTTCTAGTAACTCCTCAAAGTGACGCTAGGTGGCACACTAATCAAGAAGTCTTGGGTCTAATCTCAAGCAACACGTAAATTGTCAGACTTCGTAAGAATTTTCTATTACATGAAAGTTATGGGGCTGAAGCCAATTCCTAGGACATAGACTACAAATCGTAGGTACCACTTTTTTTTTTATTCAGGAATGAAAAATCAAATGCGTGAAAGGAGTCTTGCGGTACGATGAGAAGGGCTTTATTTTTTTCTTGCTGTCTTTCACATGTAGAAGGACAATGATTTGTAGCATTTTATGCGTTACGGGATTACCTGGAACTATTGTATTACGAAGTCACGGATAATGTCTGTAAGACATGGACAATATTATTTCGGTTAACACAATGTTACATCTAGAGGCAATCGTTTTCCTCAGATACTTTTTCAAACAGAATAAAAAAAAATCACATCACACAATCGCATTCTGTAACAGTGAAAGTGATACTTGGCCTTTTTTTGTTTTCAATGCGAATGTCTGTACCTCAATACACATATAAGACATAAGTAAATAAAACACAATGCTAATTCACTAATAACCCGTTGAGCTCAATCCCAAAATACAAACTTACAGTTGTTGGGCTCTCCGACTCCCGCAGTATAAAGATGTGGTACCAGAAAAAAGAGCACTTCTGGGACGTGTCTGCTCTCTCTCTCACTCTCTCTCTCTTTCTCTCTCTCTCTCTCTCTCTCTCTCTCTCTCTCTCTCTCTCTCTCTCTCTCTCTCTCTCTCTCTCTCTGAAGCTGCTGTCTCTTCTGACTTCAGGCGGTAAAATCCGCTTTGTCATCTCCACCTTATTTATTTGCATATGCAGTCATGACTAAATTACAGCTTCACAACTAGAGCCCACTGTTGAAATTTCCCAGAAAAAGTCATATAAATTTACTATCTTCTTCAAATAAAAACACCGGCCCTTAAATGGTGTGCCCAGATCACAGCTGTACGCACTAAATAAATCAACACACAAGGTACACACTTAAAAATAAAATAGATCTCTTACAAGTTGCTGCTCTCTTCCAATATGTTCTTCAAGATTGATGTTTTAAAATTGTCTACAAAAAATTCTGAATAGAGCATTATGCAATTTGTCATTTTGTCAATTCAGTCAGAAACAACATTACTATAAATGTGTAGGGCCTACAACATAACACTTGAAGCCTTCACAGAGTGATTGGAATTGCCTACATCAACACAATAATTTGACATCTTTGATCCGTTTGTACTTATCATGTCATCACAAGAATAAACAAGTACTCGTCTCTGTGTTAATTGAAACATACAAACCTCTTCAAAGTACATCATTGTCAATCATATACAGTAAACGAATAACAGAACCACAACTTTCACATAATCACTCGAAGTAAACACAAAGTGACACGTGTCTATTGTGAGATGGTCCAATTGCACTTTAACTCCACACGTGCTCCCTGGGTCTTTTTTTTTCTCAACACAACCTCACATCTCGCTCACTCAGACTGCCATGCCTCTAAAAGGCAGATTTTATGCACTGGCCTGATTAAAGATGTGTCTCTTACTCTTACTCTTACAGACCTCACGTGACCATCTCTGCCTGATAAAGTCTGTTCAATTAAACCCAGTGGCCATTGACTCATCAACAATTAATACCAGGTTCCCCCTCTTCTAGGATTGTAGTCGTTTTCTGCCATTTCTGTCTTCCTTGTAAGTTTGAAAGATACTCTTTTAGCCACTTTTTCCAAAACAAGTCTGACAAATACTGTCTTCCATCGCCTTCTGAAATAAAGATCGTTTTTTTTTTTTTTTTTTTACAAAAACTCTGGCAAGAAGCATGCTATTACCTTTTAGTAGGAGCATGTGCTTTGGCCTGAACGCTTCCCTGTCCTTTGGATCGTCTGTCACTGTAGTTAAAGGTCTACCGTTGCTTATACTTTCAACCTGGCTCACGAATGTTGCAGAACTTCGTCATTAAGGGTTTGATTCCTTATCAAGGCACCTAAAATCTTTCTGATGGTTCTTATTGCCCCCCCCCCCCCCCATGTGAGAGGCATATGGAGGTTTGGCTGTTCCAACTTTTCAGAGCTGATCTTAGCTCTCTCAGCCCCGCTAAAATTCTTCCTGTAATCTGACCTCACAACTACGGGTTGAGCACGTCTGCATATGAATCTCGCAAAAGCATTGATTAAGGAGTCTGTGTCCAGACTGTGGGCTACCTCGGTGTGCACTGCACGGGATGCCATACCACTTAAAATGCACCCATAGCGTTTAACTGTGGTAAGACCCTGCTTGACTTCTAAAGGACCAAATTAATATATTCCCACATAGGAAAAAGAGGGCAGATCTGGTGATGCTCTTTTGACTGGTAAATCTTCCATTTTGGGGGAGTATAGCTTAGCCAAACCCCTCTTACAGTTGAAACAATCCCCAGCACTCTTTTAATGCTATGTCTATCTTTCACAATCCAATAGGTGTCTCTAAGTGAATAAAAGACGTGTTTTGTACCCAAGAGACCAGACTCTTGGTGACACTGACGTATTATGAAGTCTTCCACATGGTGTGACTTCGATAACAGTATCTGGTGTTTACAAACATTCGAGCTAACTGCGTTATTCATAAGACCACCAACACACAAAACACCGTCTACTAAGAGCAGATCTCGTTTTCGAGCCGCACTTGTCTTTGACAATTTCGCATTTCCGTAGGTCTCTAGAAATTTGGTCTTTTGAGAAAAATGACTTCTCCGAACAAACTGTACAATCCCTTTTTCTGCCTTTTTCAGGTCAAATGCACTAAGACTGTTGCTTTCTTTAGGTAGAAACTGCATTCCCTGCTTAGTAAGCACTTTTTTCTTAACTTGCTTTTCAGTCTCAATAGCCAGGCTACGCTTTTCTTCTAAGCTAACCATGACGAACATCTGCTTATGAAATGATCCAACTCTGATCGGTTGCACATGTCTGATACTCACGTGCTGGCTTCATTACTTCCAGGTCTTTTTGAAGACATTTAGGATTTTTCAAAACTTGCTCTGGCCTTGTTTCTTCTGACTAACACAAATACTCGGGATCACGGAGTCACCTCTTGCTTTCTATATACTAATCAGCTGATACGCCTCGTGAACAGTCGTCTGCTGGATTTTGAGTTGTGTCAACATGAAAGCAAGAGTCCGCTTCACTGTAATATCTTATAGTTGCCACCCTGTTTACTACAAACACACTGAATTGTTTCTGTTCATTGGCGATGTAGTTAAATGCTATTATAGTGTCCGTCCAAAAGTAAGTTTTCCCCAGTGGTATTATAAATTTTTTCAGGAACTTATCCACTTTTACTGCTAATACTGCACCGTTTAATTCTAATCTGGGAATTGTCTGTGATTTGATAGGGGCAACCCTAGATTTAGCCATGACCAGGTCACTGTTTAGCTGGTTATCTGCATTTACAGTTCCCAAATAAGAACAAACATAGCCAGGCATGGACGCATCACAGAAGTGATACAATTCATCATGAACAGTCTCGTCAAACTCGCGTGGTTGAAACACCTCTTCACTTCAAAACTTTGAAGCTTTGGCAACTCATGAGCCCACTCTCTCCATTGTGCTAATTCCAGATTATGGAGAGATTCATCCAAACCAATATTTTTCCTGCACATTTCTTGCAGAATTAAGTTAGCAGGTAAAACAAAGGGACTTAAAAATCCGTTTGGATCGTATATAACACTTACAGTGCCGAAAAAACCACGTTTAGTCAGTGGCTTCTTCTTGTCTACTGTTTATACCTGAATGTGTCACTTTCTGCACTGCAGCGCATGCCCAGTGCATTTTCTGTGGCTAGTCATCATAATTCAAATCAGTTTTCTTGACAACTGCATCAAGCTCCTCGTCAGGTGTTGTTTTTAACACCGGTTGCTCATGACTTAACCACTTGGTGAGTCTAAATCCGCCATAGGAAAGCCTAAGTCTTAGTTCTTTTACCAAGATGCTAGCGGCCTTCGAGCTGCTGACACTTTTCAACAGGTCGTCTACATGAAAATCATTCAGCACAGTACTTATTGCTTTGGTATTGTACATTTCTGTGTGATCATTGATTGTAAGTCTCAATGCATAATTAGCACAGAAAGGGCTAGAAATGGACCCAACTCCTATACATGATTGGATCATGTGAAAAATTACCATTCTCGCTCCACAAGAACCTCAGTACGTCTCTTTCATCAGAATACAAAAACTTGCAGAAACTCCTGTATCCGCCGTTAATGTGACCCTTTGCTGCCTAAATCATCGGAGGACACATGGTAAGTTGTTCATTAAGTCCGGTCCCTGCAGAAAATGTTTGTTAAGACTTGTATTTTTCAACTGGGAAATGGCATCAAACACAATTCTAACTTTGTCTTGCTTCCTTGGGTGAAAAACGGGATTGTGTGGTAAATACAAATCGTTGCCGTTATGATAATTGAGCTCAGCTTCTGGCACCTTTTCTACACAATCATTTTCTAACAGTTTGAACATTTCGTCATTGTACTGTTGTTTTTTTTATTTTACAGATTTTTATCTCTGACAAGTCAGTCTCCATTTCAGACTTTCAAGTCGGTTGCTTGCTGCTATTTGATTGTCTGGCAGTTTTGGATTTTCAGTTGGTAGTGATTGATAACTCTTTTTGCTGAGTTACTCAAAATTGTCATTGCTTTGCCATCTTCCAGCGACCAAGATTCTTCCTTGCAAGTTTGTGCTTCTATACTTTCACATTTCCAAAATTTCTGAACTTGAGCCTCCTATTTGTCTGCCTGAACGTAGTTATTACATTCAATAGTAGTCCCTGAAATTTCGTCCAATGGCCCATGTACATTCCAACCCAGGCCTGTCTTGACCGCTTATGGAAATCCCCTCTGACCCCATTTAACCTCCATGGGAGTCATGATCCCTGGCACACCATTCCCAACATCAATAAGACTTCTTTGTCCTCGACCTGGGGTAAATAAACGCTTTCGAGATGTAGGTATTTACATATCTCTGCTTGTGTGGCCAGGTTATTTAAGCTAACAGACATCATGTCATATACACACCCCATCAGGATATGTATTTGTCACCTTCCCTATCTGTGTTCCCTCCATTGATTGTATTAACTTTTGTATTGATATTTTCGCTCTGATCTGTTAAATTCGAGAGGGATAAAGTCTTTCCCTTTCCTTTTTTATACCCAGTCTTTTGGTTAATTCACTTATACAAAAGGAAATCGATGAGCAGGAATCCAGCAAAGCATTAGTATTGAATGTATTTCTTCCTCCCCATTGTTGAAACTTTTACAGGCACGTCCAGGGGATAAATATAGTCCACGTAAACCTTTCTGTCTCAAATATTTAAACCTTTCTTCTGGCTTTATCCTTTTGAAGTCACTTAATCTATAATAAGGATGGTCACGCTCACAAAGCGGACATTTGACCTTTGCGTGCCGTTCTCCATAGTTATTACTTTGATCAACATTGATCAAGTAATTTGCTCTACGTTTGGAAACTTTAACACTTCCTTTGCATCTTCCAGAATATTACCTTAAATTGAATCACAAGCCTCTTCAGCGGCTGAACACACAAACTTTACAATATCTGGAAACTGAGTTAACCTCTTTGCATTTCTGTTATTTCTCTAACCTCCCTGCGCCACCTACCTTGCAAGTAGAGAGGCATTTCTTGTACAATTTTGACAAGGTTATATTGACTATTAATTTCTTGTAACATGCGCATCAGAGTACCTTTACACGTTGTAAGCTCGTCTGAAAACTCAGGTACTGAGACCTTGTCATTTGACTTAATAAAGCACTTATTCGTAACCATTTTTGCCCATTGCTCTGTCACAGCATACTCATTGACAAGCCTCTCTCTGAGTATAAACTTTGCTCATTGGAACCCGATATCTGGTTGCATAGCTTCGCAACCTTCAATGGCTTTGCATGCAGTGCCTATACATAGAGACAGCAATTGTGCAAGTCTAACATGACCATCAGTAGTTGCCCTTTCTATTGTATTTAAAAAAAACAAACAAACAAACAAACAAACAAACTAAAAAAAGTCCAATATTTCGAAGGGCTGCCATCAAAACGTTTTACTTGAATTTTGGGTATGTATAAATAGCCTACCATCTGTGGTTGGTGCTACAGCTGTGTTAAATAATGGCATTCAAAACCAATATGTCATGTACCTCATTTACCGCATTGGTGCCTGTATGATCATCATTTTGCTGGCCTATGCTATACGTGCACGCTTGTATATCTGGTATGCCAGCGTTCAGGCCCATAGTTCTTAGTGCAACAGAGTTTAACTTGGATATCTTAATCAATTGCAAAGGTTTTGTATCGGAACACACTCAATTTTGCTCATCAGTGCTTCAACCACCATTGTTCATCAGGGCCTGTGCTTACAATAATGCCTTTTCTTCAGCGTTGGCTTTGGCAATAGTAATTTCTAAGTCAAGTTACTCTTTTTGCAGTTGTAATTCAAGCTCTTACTTTGCTAACCCTTTAAGCAGTTCTTGCTCAGCCTGCTTAGCAGCCTGATGAGTGACTGCTTTGGCCCTCGTTCTACCGATGGAAGAAGCTAAGGATCTATGAGACATCTTTGATTTTGTGTGCCTTGGAGTCACGGAATTCGCCCAACTGATTCCTTTATTGCTGGCCAAGTCATGCCATCCTACCAACTGTTAGCACTAGGTAAACTCGTCCCCCGTGCTTAAAAACAGTTTGGTAGGTCTTCCTTTGCATAAGATGAATTTTTCTCATGAGCCGCCTCAAATTTTTCAAAGTTGTTTCTGATTTCTTTCTCGTTAGTGTCTAAAGTGAGTTGTTTTAATTATGTTGGCTCCACACTCTCCATAATGTTTCGAAATGCGTCACAAGGAATTTGGCCGTGGCACAGGTCAATTTGAGAATACTTTGTGCTTCCCCGCACGGCATCTTGAAACTTTATGCACAAAGTTTTCTCTTCCTTGCTAGACAGCTATGTCGAAAGTCATTCACTTCACGCTCTTTTGACAATTAAATTTGCTTAAACTGTAAGGACCGACAAAAGCCCAACTGGCTTACACTTTCATATAACAAGTTTCTACTGCATGAACGTTAGAGGGCTGAAGCCAAGTCCTAGGACATACACTAGAAATCTCGGGCAGCACATTTTTATTCAGGAATGAAAGTCAAAGGCATGACACGAGTCTCCAGTTTTGATGAGAAGAGACTTTATTCTTTTTATTGGTGTCTTTCACATGTACATGTGCAATTATTGGTAGCATATCATGCATTACGCAAGTGCCTGGAACCCATGTATTAGGAAGTCATTGATAAAGTGAGTAAGACCTATAAAATATATTATTTCGTTTAAACCATCGTTTTACGTAGATACAATCGTACTCCTGATATACTTTCATAGACAAAAAAAAAAAGAAATCACATCAAGCAATTGCATCCTGTAACAGTTAAAGTGACACGTGGCCCTTTTTCTTGTTCTCTGTACTAAGCTCTATACTTCAATACACATATAAGAAATTAGTGAATCAAACACAGTGAATATTCACATATTAACCAATTGACCTTAATCCCAAAGTAGAAAGTTACATTTGTTGGGCTCTCCAACTTTCCCATTGTAAAGATGTGACATTTTGTACCACTTGACCACATAAAATGTAGAGCTCTTCTGTGACACGTCTGCTCTCTCTGAAGCTGCCGTCTCCCCTGATTTCAGGCGGTAAAATCATGTACACCAACGCTTATTTGCATATGCAGTTTTGATTAAATTACAACTTCTCAATTAGTGCCTTCTGTTGAACCCCCAAAAATTCATATAAATTTAAAATCTTCGAATAATAAAGTTTATTGTGAATATCTGTTGTTTCGGAGTGCTTTTATACCCTTCAGTAGCTTTCTAAATGCCAAGGGGGTGTCTGCAGATTGACTTTTACAACAAATAAAATGCTAATTAAATGATGATTTTGGAATGGGGAGGGGAGAAATGACAATACGGGCGTTCCGAGTTAGGGATTTTTTTTTAACACCAGGCTTCGCATGGTAGATTTTTGCCCTCCGCGCATGCCCGACATGCCTGGTAACGCAATTCCGCGGTCAAGCTTTCCCGGGGTAATAGTAGGCCGTGACCAACACAGCGTGACAGCGAAACCCATGCGAGAATCGACGTGCAACAGTGATCGTTCAGTTTCAGTGAACATGGCGGGAAATACGGACGACGGAGGGGCGGCGATTAACGTGATTGAACAGACGGGAAATGAACTATACGACAAATTTTCAAAGATGAAAGTGGTTGACCTTAGGAAATTTCTAAAGATTCGCGGAGTGCATGGGGTACAAATATGTGAAGAAAGGCCTAGTTGAGGAGAAAGATGATACCATGGACGTGCGGAGAGCTCGATTGGAGTTTCCCGATGGGAAGAAGAAGGTGTCTTTGCCATACATATCTTCGATAACCTCCTGGACAGAAGACCTGAAAGCAATGCCAGTGGTTGAGATGCCCCATGTCATCGCCTACCTAATAAGCAAATGTGACTGGACACCCAACAATGTTCAGAAGTGCCGCAAATTCAGGGGCTACCAACTTGCGGAACAGGGGCACATCCATAGGGTTAAGTTACACGCGCTGTCGAACTTTGTTTCATGCAAACTTTTGTAACTGAAGGCACTTTGTACAAGACAAACCTTGCAAGGCGAGGCACCGTACCAGGTCTGGGGAAAAGTCACGGAAGAAGGGGTCATCCATACGGGAGGGTGCCAGTGTACAGCGTAAGAGGGCTTTAATATTAATTATTTGATATTTATTTATTCATTGTTTAATGTCGCCAATCTTAACCAAATAATAATAGCTGATCTGAAAATGCTTGAAGGCCTACAGTGTGCCAGTGATCAGGTAACAAAGTTTGCAGACAGTGTATTGCGAATTTAGGTCAAGTGCTTTACTGTTAATTTCTGATTGCACCCGTCAAGCGCTAATCTGGTTAGTGATCAGCCAAGCGCGAGGATCTTCAAAGCACTGGCAGAAGTGCGCCCCAGGCTAATCCCTCAGAACTCACCGAGTCAATCAAGGGTGACTTAATGCATGGTTAGTTGTGCCACAATGCAGGCCCCGATTTGTGTAGGTTTTGTCTCAGGTTTTGTGTCAGTATTTTTCATAGTGACCGTGTTTTCTGCTGTCTGAGGTACACCCTGGTATCTTACAGTTGTACACTGGCATGCTTTCTTGGAGTTACACTTGTAGGTTATTAAAATAACCGGCGTTAAAAAACTGACACCAACTTTCCCGTGTTAACACAATGGGGCAAAATGGCGAGACTTGAAAGTGTCCCCCGAGACCTGCAGAAACGTCCGTGACATCGCGGGAACATAGTAGTCAGCGCCACCGGTGGCAAAAATTGTCCCTATCTCGGAACTAAGCTATTCAAAAGTTTTGGAATTATCGACATTTATTTAATATTTTTTTTATACATGATCCTAAAACTATCACAAAAGCTAAGTAAGCTCAGTCGGGCATTGAAGTCATCATTAGATTTCCAGTACTGCGGCAGCTAGAGCTGTCGGAGAACTGGAAATCTAATGATGGCCCCCGAAATAGCAAATTCGCTTGTCTGTTCAGAGTTGCTGCCTACCTGAAATTGTCCCTTATCTGCTGGAAATGAGTTTGAACTTCCAGCGCCACCTTCGTGCAGGCGAATCTTTAAGACTTTATTCTGCAAGTGTTAATTAACAACCTGATGGTCATTGGGCAGAATTACTGATATGACATATTTTGAGCAATCATGCCTGTTCTAACACATCATGTTCAAAAGTGACATGGCAGGTGAGTGTTTCGAACTAATAGGCCTAATGATAGGAGCCCAAATCTTTGCATACTCTCAGTTCTTATTTTATAGTTTATTGTTTTAAAGCCTGATTACGAACAACTTGCATTTTGAAAATGCGGGAGGAGGCTGAGCTAAAAGGAACATGCACGAGAGTGCCTGCACTACAGCTAGCAGTTGAGCGATAATTGGCATTTTGGTCGTCAGGAATATGGAGTTGTTGCAACTATATTCGCCATACGGCGAGGAAAGTCCTGGTTTTCTATATTCATTCTATGATTTGACCATTCAGCTTCAAAGCTTGCAAGTTGATAATCTCGAAGTTTTGCTTCAAGCCAGTTAAATCCACTCAGATTGGATTCCACTCCATAAGGTGAAACGCTAAATTGATGATGATATGAGCAACATATGGCTAAATGCGTAAAATGTTTGAAAATAACTTTCTGTGAGCATATACTTAAGAATGAAAACTCGTCTTGTTTATGTATCATTTGGGGTGATTTGGAGGTCTTTGTTCTTTCATATTTGTTAACACTAACGTTACTACAATCCCTTGCTAGAGATCTCCAGGTTTCTTTTTTTCTTGTACTTTTATTGAGAGAGTAATGTTTAATATGCTCTTGTGGTTGTCTGTTATGATACCCTGGCAAGAGCTTACCAGATCGGATATTTGTCCAGATTGGA